>NQII01000630.1:515415-538889 GCA_002778355.1 Clitarchus hookeri | reverse complement strand
AGAAGTGTAAGTCTGAAGCAGAAGAGAAGCTTCGTGTAGTGGAAGCAGCCGCAAAAATAATTTGCGAGGAAGTCAGATCGCAGGTTTATGATGTCGGCGAGTACCCGGCTCCAGACCGTTTTCTGGAAGAGGCAGAGTCAGTCATTCCTGATACACTCAAACAAACATTTTCTGCATACTTTGATTGTGAAGAGAAAGAAAGGGGAACATACTAATAAATGGGAAAAAAAAATGCCACACAATTGCTCACAGTATTATCAGTGCTGTAAGGCCTGGCTCGTTTCTGTCAAATTTACAAGTCTGAATTGGAGCATTTATTTACAAAAAATTTGGGTCCCGGAAGTTGATCGATATTTTGAGTTCGTTGGGATTTTGCTGCAGTTACTCAGAAGCAGTACGATTTGAAATTTCATCAACTCTGCATTCGCAGGAAAAAGTAACAGAAGATGGATTTATTCAGTTTGTATACGACAATGCAGATTCTAATACTCGAACAATAGATGGATACAACACTTTCCACATCATGGGAGGAATTTTTACTGTTACCCCAGCTTCTGCTGTGCCTCCAGGTGCAACAATTCAGAGAATGGTAAGGATACCAGCTGCAGATGATGTTGGAAAATTTGGCCATGTTAATTTGAAACATTTCGAGGCAAAAGAGGATGGTGACGGATGTGTCTCTCCAACGAGCCTCAGTCAACGAGTGAAACCCCACAAGTTACGCCACAGGTTAATAACAGTAAATATTTCTGAAGTACATAGGTACCTACCTACAGCATATTCCTTACCAATATTACCAACTAATAACCAGTAATACACACTTTTCCTGTCTGTTCCAGATGAATGAATACCCCACCCACCGGAAAATACCCAATAAATGGACTGGACCTGTACATACAAATACCTACAAATACCTGTTTTAGTTTCATCATTGTTCAAAATTGTCTTTTACCTGCAATTACGCAATTTATTATTAGTATTAAGTAATTTTAATGTAAATATAACAATAGCTAAGTATAACTTTTTTCACTAATTTGTCTCCTTTCTTTCAATTTGATTTTAGACAATTCTTTGAAAACAATTGGGCACAACATTTATTTTAAGTGTATTTCATCAAGTTCAATACCATACATGGTCAAAACTATCATAAAATGAGTCGTTTCCACGGACATTGTGCATAGAAAGTCAAAATATGGTGTTTTTGCGATTTTTGTCTTTTTTTTTGCTGCGCTCTAGCGGCGGAACGGTTGGTCGCAGAAAAAAATGTTATGGACAAAAAATGTAAGCAATTTTGTATGGAGTGGTCTTTCGAAAAAACGCATAGTTCCCAAGATACAGGCAGAATACCAAAAAAAAGTACCAAAATTGCAAGGTTTTTTGCAAAAAAAAAACTATGTTCCGGGAAAAAATTCTGTCAGTAAACCTCAGATTCGTGTTCAGCAACCCAAAAAACATAAGGAATGACAACAATTAAGACTATACCTAAAATTTCCCCTATTTTTCCCAATTTTCCTAGCCTAAAACAGTACCAAGAAGTAATATTCAACCTGTGGTTTATTGTACGGTAAAAAAACAGAATAAGTAGGNCAAAAAAAGTACAAAAATTGCAAGGTTTTTTGCAAAAAAAAAAAACTATGTTCCGGGCAAAAATTCTGTCAGTAAACCTCAGATTCGTGTTCAGCAACCCAAAAAACATAAGGAATGACAACGATTAAGACTATACCTAAAATTTCCCCTATTTTTCCCAATTTGCCTAGCCTAAAACAGTACCAAGAAGTAATATTCAACCTGTGGTTTATTGTACGGTAAAAAAACAGAATAAGTAGGNGCCTAGCCTAAAACAGTACCAAGAAGTAATATTCAACCTGTGGTTTATTGTACGGTAAAAAAACAGAATAAGTAGGCATGGTATGCCATCATAGCTATCCAAGCATAACTTTCCACTAACTTGTTTGCAGAAATAAAAAAAAAGTTAAAAATTCAGTTACAAGTTCAAGAAAAGCCACCATTGTTAACAATTCTGCACATCTCGGCAAGAGTGATCTTGTCATTTACGATCACAGAATACTTTGAGAAAGATCTTTCTGTAACCACGTTTGATGTTTGGATCCAGATCACTTTCAGTGCAGCAGCTCTAAAGTGTAAAAAATCACATTTTATTCTGCACAGAAAGTGTGTTATTTTGAGTTGCATATTATTTTGATGGAGCAGTGGANACGTTTGATGTTTGGATCCAGATCACTTTCAGTGCAGCAGCTCTAAAGTGTAAAAAATCACATTTTATTCTGCACAGCAAGTGTGTTATTTTGAGTTGCATATTATTTTGATGGAGCAGTGGAAAATTTTGCTCATACGGAAATAACATTATAATTATCATAACTTTGAAAGTTTTAACTTTAATGGCAAAACAAAATGCAATACATACGTAGCTGTTAATACAGATGCAGCAATCATACCTACTTTGACAGAAGTTAACCTTCTACTCGGATATACGATATAGGCCAAATAAACAAATATTATTTACACACTACAAGAGAGTTGAAAGTACTGCTTTTTTAGGCCACGTGCATTTCAAACAATACAGTAACGGTTTATAGATATATTATTTACAAAACACGCTAACTTACTGTTTATAATTTGCAACCTCTTGAAAAAGTGTTCATCACTGACAAATTTATTTGCAAAATCGTTCAGTAAAATCAACACTTTTACATTTTCTGAAACCAACAAACTTAACTTAGAAATGTAAATTATATTTGTGTCGCTTCATTTCCGATTGCAGTTCAGCAAAATTGCGGTCTGACGCAATGAGCCATTTACGATATTACATTTCACTCAAGAAAAAAAACATTAAAACTGTATTTACAATTAACTATGATCAAAGAAAGTAAATTAAAATAAAATTAACTAAGGATGTCACACTCGATTCCACGATTCCTCGATACCATTGATTCTCAAAGAATCGTATAATTGAGTATCGAAAGTCCAAGAATCGAAACAACAAAAACCAATTACGTACTACAAATACATAACTTACCACCTCTGAAAAACGGTTTACAATTACTTTATTCATGTCAATAAATGATAGAGGTGTGCGAAACTTCACATTTTCGAAGTTGAATTCAGAGACTTTCGTACCTTTGCCTTCACCTTCGAATAAAAAAAATCTTTGAGTGACAAGTCAAAGATTTTCACCAAGTGTTTTTTCCACCGAAACTGGTATCAAAACAAGCAGCCAGTATCATTAATAGGGGTGTGCGGATATTCAAATAGTTGCAAATAGTAATTTACAAATTATTCCATTCGAACTTTGAATATTATATGCGAAAATTGTGAATTATTTACATTCCTGTTGAGTGGTTGTAGAGCTGTGGTGGCCTTTTGAAAGTTTCCCCATGGAAGGAAGCACCCTGGGAAAGGAAAACTTCAATAGAAAAGAGGTTTAACTTAAACTGTTTTTCAAACAAAGTTTGTAGTTTTTATCCCAAGTTCCACCCTGCTGAGATAATCTATCAGCTTGACATTTAGGAGTGTTGGTGGGCCAGCAACGAGAGGGAGTTAATGGTTTTTACAGCAGCCTGCTTTCCTTTGTCTCTTTCTTTCACTTTTTATCCCTCTATCTCTTTTGTTAGGTGAACAAGATGTCATGCCTGACACACAACAGTGGAAGTCTGTTTAATAGGAGGGCGACTGACCATAACATTAACACAAATACAGTGTCGATTTTCTGTCTCAAAAATTAATGTTTCTTTGCCTTTCTAATTTTGACATGTGCAGCGATGTCATAACATTTAATGCATTTATCACGTAAGTCTTTTTGGAAGAACTGCACGCTTTCCTTGTAAGCAGTGAAAGTGGTTCAACTCTCTTTCTCTGAGGCCCTAATGCCACCACCATCCAGCAAGTTTACTATCTAGCCTGAAATTGACAAGGGTCCTTGGACGAGGAAAAGGAAGAGGCCAAATGTTGATAGCCACCCACTAATATCACTGTGCAGTGGTGCCAAATTTGAGTGGATATGCGGAGTATGGTAGTTTTTATCAAGTTTTTAGGTATCTAAATGTATAATAATTACTTTCTTGCAGATTTTGATATTTCAATTTTTCAGCAGTACAAGATAAGGATATGTTTTATTCCATTGCTCAGTGTCTAGTAGGCATACATTTTTTTGGCAGTAACAGTACAAATGAGTTGAATACACTTGAAAACTGTAGCCTACTATAAATTAATATATATAATTAAATCCTTCGACTTAGATTTTTCTTCGAAATTCCTTCACATGATGCAAGCTTCGCTTCGACTTCGCTTCACATTTAAGAAACGACCTTCGCACTTACCTAATAAATGAATCGCTCTTGGAAAATTATTTTATGCGTGAAAATATGAGAGGTGGAAATAATCTGAAAACAAAACTGTACTGGCCATGTTCAAATTTACCATTTAGTATATTAGTATTAGTAGCTTCAGTTCAGTCGCAATTTGGTAGTTTTGTTTTTAGCAAGTTTCGTTACATCTTAAAAACTAGGAGTGTGCGGAATCTCTAACTTCGGGAGAAATTTTGCGAATACATAAAGATTTTCTCGTCGGGCAGGAAATTATTTTATCCTGATATTTTGGGGAAAAATTTATGCACATGTCTGCATGTGGTCTTCCTACTAAAATACAAGTCTGGTTTCGTGCGAGAAGTTTTGTATAGATTCTTTACGTACGCGATTATGATTTGATGAATCAAATAATGTTGAGAAAGTCTCTATTCTTAAGCGTATTCACAAATTTCAAAGATAGTTTCATAAGCGAAAAAAATTTTTGTATGTCATATTATGTAACGTTAGCGCTACGTACTTATTGCAAAAATTAACTAAAACTGGTTGCAAACTTGCACTATTAGGAAGTTAAGGTAAACCGTGCACACTAAATTTGTCTTATATGCGAGCGACATTGATAAGTTGCAAGTATCGATTGCTGGTTGATATGGGACGGGAGTTTCTATAAAAATAACCTAAACATCCTCGTAATAATAAGCTAGTACACGATGAATGTTTAATTCAACTCCAAATATTTAATTATTTTACGGAGATCTAACATGGTGATTTTAATATGCGTTTGGTTAAAACGATTTTTAACACGCCAGCAAATTGTCTGTTTTTTATTCGGAATGTGTGTTTTTAATTGTGTGTTGTGCTCACTCCTCGCCGGGAGGTTAAACTCCAAACATAGCAAATTTTCTATGTGAAAAATATAATTAATTACTTTTTATTTTGTTATCGATAGAGGAATTAGCTTTGTTAGCACAAAGATTCGGTATGTTGCAGTTGTACTATGTGATTAAAAGTGTGTGTGTTCACAGACGTTAAAACTTCCACTAAAAGTTCATTTGAGTAAATTTGTGTCAATGTACACACATTTTACTACCAAAAATGCTATTCTTGGTAACTTTTTAATAATTTCATGTGTTGGTGAACATTTATTATGTCAAGTGAGGTTTGGAAATATTTTCAAATAAATTATGTGGATGAAACACGTGTGTATATATTTACTTATATATATATATATATACTTTATATATATATACGTATGTTTTCAATAATATAACTTATGTCTCTTGAATTTTTTGGAATTTCATATCAATATACTCCCATTGTTTGTGTTATATTATTTGTTAGTAATAAGCCTACTACCAATGTAGGCATTGTTTAAATAATTAAATTTCACACCGTCCTATACAGTACTTAGTTCTGTAAAGTAATTGTCTGTNTTGGTAACTTTTTAATAATTTCATGTGTTGGTGAACATTTATTATGTCAAGTGAGGTTTGGAAATATTTTCAAATAAATTATGTGGATGAAACACGTGTGTATATATTTACTTATATATATATATATATACTTTATATATATATACGTATGTTTTCAATAATATATCTTATGTCTCTAGAATTTTTTGGAATTTCATATCAATATACTCCCATTGTTCGTGTTATATTATTTGTTAGTAATAAGCCTACTACCAATTTCACACCGTCCTATACAGTACTTAGTTCTGTAAAGTAATTGTCTGCAACTAAAAGAATCACAATTTTTGGAATTGAAATAGAGTGGTATCGGCATTGAGATTAAGAATCGGAAAAAAAGTGAACAGTTACATCCCTGAAATTAACTACCTATAAAATATTCCAACAACAAGATAATGGTATAAACACTGCGAGAAGAAAGCACATGCACAAGTACCCAATATCAACACATAGATTGATTTGAACAATAACCATGTGCGTGTAAATAAAAGGAAAGAAGCGGTACTGGCTCCATTATTTAATACAGTTCTTTTTTGAAAAATGTGACAATATATACAATTGCCAGATGAAATTAGCCAAACGTGAGCCTACGTAAAGTGTGGATATTTTCACTCCAGTGTTTTTAAATTCTATATTTATGTTACAGTTTCTTTACCTCCTTTCTAACCTCCAATCTCATGCCCCTAATTTCACACGCCAGGGACTCAAATAATTATGATACTTTTAAAATACAATAGTATTATTATCTCTTACATTTAAATATGAAAAACAACCCTCTGTAATGGACTTAAAAGCATAAAATGCCTTATTTTATGATATTGACATAATTTCGCATTTTTATGATTTTGTGGCTTCNTAATGGACTTAAAAGCATAAAATGCCTTATTTTATGATATTGACATAATTTCGCATTTTTATGATTTTGTGGCTTCATTTCGCTTTTTGATGGTTTTATCACCAAATTTTGCATTATTTAGTGTTATTTTGTGCGCGCAAAATAATTGTGATTGAAGGTGGGTACACATGCTGTCAACAATCTATTTTCATTGCACTCTCACAATGCTGTCAATTCTTACGTGTCAAACTAGATTTGGCATGGAATCTCTTAACATACAACAAACTCTTATGAGAATGGCTTTGTAAAATCGCTACCCTAGTAAAAATCCAAAGTGATAAATTTTAACCCCTAAAAAATTTAGAAATTGCACGTCAAAGTGCTTCTCCCACCCCATGATGACCACGTTTAGTCTTCCAAGTAAAAATCAAAATAACTGTTGATATTAAATATTAATTTAAATCAATTCACAGACATCTTACGAATAAAATTATACTCCAGAAGTGCAAGTTTATACCCCCCTTGTCTCCAAAAACTTGCATTTACATTGAGCAGCATGTTATACCAGGTGTGGTCATTTTCAAGTGCCTCTTGCAGAATAAATAAGGAGAATTTGTTACTGAAATAATTTATTTCAAAAGATAAACGCCTTTAGAATAAGCTTCCTCTAGTGATATTCATTAAAGGTTAAGTGGTGTGATTTTTTCATAGCAAACTTCACCAATAAGTAAGCAGTGTGTATCTGCAAACCACGCATTACTTCATGTTTGCATGACATAATTTGTGTATCTTNTTCACCAATAAGTAAGCAGTGTGTATCTGCAAACCACGCATTACTTCATGTTTGCATGACATAATTTGTGTATCTTCATGTAGCATTTTATTCTAGGTTTTCAAAAAAAAATTTTTTTGTAATTACATGTTAATTTTATTTACTGAATGGCTAGCTGTGCCATAATTTCATGAAGCCTATGTTATANTTTTTTTTGTAATTACATGTTAATTTTATTTACTGAATGGCTAGCTGTGCCATAATTTCATGAAGCCTATGTTATAAAGGTTTAAAAATAAGACGTTTAGTATAGTTTACTTTCATTACCAAGCATAAAAGTTGAGGCTTTATTCATATGCATTTTTAATGAGGTTTTACTGTATAAAAGAATTACCACAGCTTTAAAGGTGTTACAAATATGCTCTACTTCTACGATGATACAAAGACACTTACAGTACGAGCAGCGAAAGTGAACATAGCTCCAGTCATGAAGGTGAGGTAATAGCCGGCATAGAAGCCGTGCCAGACTGCAGAGAGGGTGTACGAGAGGACCGTACGGAAGCGTGTGACCCGCTCGTACACAATCAGGCGCAGCCAGTGTGTGGTACCCTTGTTCCATTGCTGGATACTGTCGCGCAAGCTCAGCCCAAACTGCAACAACACAACACAACACAANGTGTGGTACCCTTGTTCCATTGCTGGATACTGTCGCGCAAGCTCAGCCCAAACTGCAACAACACAACACAACACAACACAATTCCTTCACATCCCCATGTCAGGAACTTGCAACAACAATGAGATCACAAGAGTCTGNCACAACACAACACAACACAATTCCTTCACATCCCCATGTCAGGAACTTGCAACAACAATGAGATCACAAGAGTCTGACATGAAAGCACCCCCAATAGCAAGGTTCATGCCCAAATAAACTTGGTGAACACCATTTTCTCAAGCAAAAATAATTGAGAATTTTAAGATAAAAAGCATTTTTACATATGTGTGTGGTTTTAGCAGCAGAGAGGCATGCATTATTACAATGCTTTATCAGGTTGTTAACACATTATTAGATGGCCTGTGAAACATTACAATAACAGTAATTCAATAGCCACAAAGGAGCATCTCATTTCTTGTTTGTAGTGAAACACGAGGAAATTTGATACCTTCACGATACCTTTATTGGTATTTTCCTGTACGCTGGCATTCTGCTCATCTAAACAGCACAATAAAAGGCTATAACGTGGGGTTGTCTTGTACCACACTTCCCACAACATACAGTACCCAGCAGTAGGGGTGTGCAAATAGTAGATTTTGATGTTCACTATTTGCAGTTTCTTCACACTTTTTTAATCTAACCTTTGAAAAATCACCCCACGAATGAAGTGTTTGGTTATTTCCTTAATATGTTGTGTATCATAAGTGTGTTATACTTCTGATAACGTGTAAGTACTTATTTTTATTTAAATTAAATGTTTACTTATATTTTACCTACAAATTATAATACTTATTTCATTTATAATTAATATAAATAAAAACAGTGAGAAAACAGGTCTGTTAGAATGCCTATCAAGAAATAGTTCTTATTATACAAAATATTATTACACAGAGTGCACACAAATTCAGTGTGTTGTCCCTTTGGTGTAATTTTCTAGACTTGGTTAAGCTTAGTTTGCACGAGGTGGAAGAATATCCTGGAAGTATAACTTTAACAGGGCTTCAGAAAAGTTAAAAGCAAACGTGAATAGACTATAGCCACATCATCCTATGCAATTCCCACATATGAAAATCCAAGAGTGGCCCCTCCAGGAATCGAACCCAGTTGGCATAGTGCTCTAGCTGCTACGCCAACCACAGCCCCTCTGCTACTCAGTGCTCACAAAGCAACTGGCATGTTTCTCCAATGATTTCAAGTTCCAAACATAACTACTTTAGTATGTAACATCCTCAGTTACACATTTATAAGTTAAATAATTTGGAGACGTCAAAATATAAGCCATATAATACCAAATTAAGAATACAAACAATTACATGGGAACTCTGGAAAATGAATGGCTTGCTCACCTCAAACCCGAGAACGTCGACATTGGAAATGAGATCCCAACGTGCAATGCCATCCTCATAGCCACTAAAGCCAAGTCCTGACATATTGCAAATTGCATCTGCCAGCAGCCAAGCATGATAGTACTTAAACCTCACTGCCGAGGTGCAGACCATGAGGTAGGCCATCTTGAACCACAAAGACGTGTCCTCCACAAACTCCGACTCTATACAGAAAGGACAGCAATCCACATACAGTGAAACATGATTTACAAACAGAAGTATTCTCACATGCAACTACAGTAAAACCTCATTAATTCGAACTCAGTTAATTTGAAATTCTATGTAAATCGAAATTGTTGATAGCCCCTGAACATAAGAATAGGATTTTAAATGCTTTGGAGTTTGGTTAATTCAAAATTCTGCATAGTATGTAATTCTAAGTAAAATTACCCCAAAATTAATGTAAAATTTAGCTCATTCATCTTTGTTGCAGTAATTAAATTCTTGTGTAACAAAATGAGCATTGTTAAGGACCACATCATGCAGGCACATTCGGCTGCATGCCACCGCCTTGTTTACGGACGTCTGGCAGCAGTGGACCATGGGCAGCATGGAACAAGCAACTAAGCAGTCCTATTTATACTTATTGTCAAAACAGTTTTATTTTTATTGACTCTCAGTCACNGCATGGAACAAGCAACTAAGCAGTCCTATTTATACTTATTGTCAAAACAGTTTTATTTTTATTGACTCTCAGTCACGGTGATTCACCATTAATTTTTAACTTTGCTGCAAACTCTTAAAGCTATTGCTTAGGCAGCTAACAGTATGCTGAATTTAAGTGAAACAAGTTTTATTTTAAAACTGCTCCTTTTTTCTATCTCCAGCTAACAAACTGTATTTTAAAATTTTCATGCTCAAAGACTAGTTTCTGTTTACTATTTCCTTTACTGTATCANTCCAGCTAACAAACTGTATTTTAAAATTTTCATGCTCAAAGACTAGTTTCTGTTTACTATTTCCTTTACTGTATCAACGTTTTGAAACTATTACACCATAAAATGACAGTGTCACCGCTGAAGTCTCATAAAGCAAGTTGCAAACAGTAAGTACACCAGTTAGGTGTAGAGGCGATATGGTGTGTGATGTGCATGCAACTACCGCCATTATTGCTCCCACACATCTTGGTCTTGGATACGTAAAATAAGTCGTTGTTAAAGCACCCTTAACCACAGTGTTTTGTGCACTACATTTATTTATGATGTTTTCATTACACAAATAAGATGTACGTGCATCTGCCAGCATTTATCTTGCCGCTGGCAACCACATACCACCGGCGCTGTTTAGTCTGCCTTATTTGCAGAAAGAAAAAAAAATGCAAGTGCCACAAGGGTAAATACAACAGATTACAATTGTAGTTAACTTCTGAAATGTTAGCACCACTTTCAAAAGAAAAAAGACATGCCCTGAGTAAAACCATATCAACCCAAAAAAATTTTTTTTTTAATGCACATAATTTAAAATTACATAATTTGAAGTCAATTTTGGCACAAAGCATTTCGAATTATTGAGGTTTTTACTGTTCAAAGCAATCAAGAGAAACAAACTTTTTCAGGATAATCAGTGAAAATTAGAGAAATCTTTGTGTTTTCTTTTAATGACCACACACCTACAGAAACAACCCTCAGACATCTAAAATTAAATTTAATACTAGGGATGGGTCGAATTGATTCTTTGATTCCTAGATACCGCCGATTCTTCCATTAAAATAAGTACCGAGTACCAATAAGGTCTATTCTCAGAGTATATGACTAGGCATAAAACAATGCACTGTACATGACGCCATACCGCAAATCCTCCCTTGAATATTCCGTACAGTGAAATACTCTATACAAAAAAATTTAAACTTGGTCTCCACCAAACACATAATAAAGCTTTTTTACCACCATTTACTGAAATGAATTACACTGGTACCTGTGAAATTCTCATNTCCACCAAACACATAATAAAGCTTTTTTACCACCATTTACTGAAATGAATTACACTGGTACCTGTGAAATTCTCATAACAAATGGCAATGCATGTTTGTATATAAATTATATAAGCCCCATCGCGTTTAAATTTATTTATTTCACGTTAGAGTTGCGGTGAGTATTAACGTAAATGCAAACAAAGATTTTTTTGTGTGTATCAAAGATGTGTGCACATGCAGCACTTAAAAAAAAAATGGTTGGCCATTTCTTCACAATACTAGTGTCGACAGACACGTTTCGGTGCCACAACAGTGTCCGCTGCGATGACATATATATCATAGACCCAGTATGACGTCACAATCTTGAGGTCAACATCTCTCACGCTGTGAACAGCTGATTGTGGGCTGCTGTGGCATGTTTTGAATGTAATGGTATAGGAATACGTTATAATTCTTTAAATAATAAATAAAATAAAAAAAGTCCAGAAATGTATAGAATATGGCTACAATTGAAAGTCTGTGAAATAAATATTTTTGGATATTTCTAAGGTAAGATTATTTACCAATTTTATTGCAGATATTTTTATTTAAATTCAATAAAATGATTGTTTATGTTAGGCTGATGTGTCGATAAAACATAATTTTGCTTCCAGTTATGCCTTAAATTTCTTTTAGGTTAACCATTCCCCATTACAGTTATATTTCCTTGTTTTTAGTTTTTTGCAGATGAAGAACTGAGAAAGAAGTGGACTGTAACTCTCATGTGTGAAGTTTTCACACCTAGACTTGCTCGAACCACTTGACCCAGGATTGTTTCGACAAATGTGTTTTCGGTAAAATGTTGACCAAAATATAGTGCCATCAGTATTTGATTTTCCTCACATTTACAGATGAAAATGTTAAAAGAAAAGCACCAGCCGAGTGAGTTTTGCAAACTACATCTCGTCGCTAAACCTAGGTCAGTCCAGAGTCATGAATTTCCAGGTAATTACAGTGCGTAGGCGGTATTATTATGGTCAATATGTACTTTGAGGATTGAGCTTTGTACTTTATAAAGCTGTTAAACCCAGTCCTAGGTAATTTTTACTGTTAAAAATATTGTTCTCTAAAATTGTTTAGCTAAGAACAAAAATTTTCTAGGTTAACTAAAGTGTATAATGTATGTAGCCCCCACAGACTATGGATATTTTGTAATAGTTATGACCTACAGGAAATCATTCCAGAGGAGAGAGCTATTATTAACAGTGTTCAAACAAAAGGTATAACATTATTACTCACTTGTAACCACCTTTAGACAGTGCATAGCTGAACCAAACAGAATTTATTATAAATTCTGGTTACCGATTTAAGACAGCATGTAGTATGCACTGTTCCAGCACTCATACTGGCTGCGTAGTATTCAACAAAATCCTGAATGCAAATAGTGCAACAATAAAATGTTAAAAGATTCCTTTCTCAGCTTAGAATACAGTGCTCCAATAATGGTCAAAAGTGTTGAACATGGTCAAAACTATATCTATGACTTGTTAAAATTTTTTTCCCAGTTATCAGCAGCTTTTATTGTAATGTGTTCCATTCACGTATTTAACATAATTTAGGGTTTCTTTAAGTAGTTGTAGTTGGCTTTCTACATGCATGTGAAATGAGTATATATCTGAAAATGCTGTCGCAAAATAAACATAACTAAAATTTTAGTAATTTTGCAAATAAAACAGCAACCTTTCAACACGTCCCAACCAAGGTAATAAGCATTTATTTAGAATCTGGTGCAAGTTAAAAATGTATATGCTTTAAATAACAAAATTGCATACTGCTGGAAGGGATAAAAAGTTGAAAAATTGAAAATGTTCAACCAATCAAGACACACATTTCAAACATAACCTAGAAATCGGGAAAAACAACCCAGCAACATATGACTTTTTTAAAGTAAATTTCATAATATAGAATACTTATATTTAAAAAATGACCCTATACATTTGTGCTAATGAAACAATACATAAAAATATTTTTATTCGAATTTGACTTTAAAAATTTGTTACTTTAATTGGTGACATTAAAAATAGATCACTTCAATCTCACCAAAGAGAGGTTTTCCTTTGTATTTTTATTTGCAACAGTCTTGAAAAGCACAACATGTCGATTTTTTTTAAAAAACTTCATTCGTAAGCCAAAAAGTTGTTTTAATCCAAACATTTTGCCAATGAGATCACTTCCAATAAGTTTAGACACAGAACTACTTATGATTCAATATCTCGCTGTACTCTGAATTTACAAAAACTAAATGTAAGTGTGTGAAAGAATTTTTTTTCACACTTTAAGCATTACATTGCAAATGCTATTTTTATAATTGAAATACTCAGAATCAGGAATAGAGAATCTAACTTGTAATCAGAATCGGGAAAAATGCATACTCGACCCATCCATATTTCACACACATTAAAGTTTATTACGGTACTATAAATATTAATACAGTACATTCACAACCAGTAACCAAATTTGCAGTTATCATTATAACTACCAGTATCATATGCCAGCAACACGGTCTTTGGCTCCCTTAGTGTCTGCCCCAGTAGCACCCTTCAAGGAAGCCCTAGATAAATCAAGCACCATCGCCTATGTCAAAAGGGCAAAGGTAAGGGTAATCCTGTGCATACTCCTGTCCTAAGCCACTTGTCTGCAGACAACTCCCACCACTCTAGCACACCACCACAGCCACCACCCCATACACTACTCCATGCCAGCCAATTCTACATGTGCAGTCTGGCTGTGCAGGAGGAATGGTCTGCTCTAAACCCTCCACTGCTACTCCTCCATTGCTCACTCTTGTCCTGCTACGAATAAAAGGGACCTGTACAGTCCTCTCTGAACAGTTTGTTGCCAGCTTTTCTACACACTGCCAACTGTCTCCAAACCAGAAACGATAACATATCTGCACATATGATTGTACATATCACACCTACAAGTGTCACCACAGTTCCAGCTCTTCAGGCTTGGCCAACAGTGCCACAAACTCCGTACCACTACATGTTGGCTCATCTGTATTAGGCTACNGGCAAAGACTCTTCCCTTCAGTTGTTTATCTGGGTACAGGTTGTGTATCATACTCTGGTAACCCCAATAAACAATTGCACCTGAGTTAGTATTTTACTTCTCAGAACACTACACTTTCTCACCCTTATCCATCTCATTACCCAGTCTCGACCTATTATCTCCTCAAACTCTCCTTCAGGCTCAGTATTTTCCAAAGCTCCCCTCTCCAGCACTGGCCATTAGGTGACTGGTGGTAGCGCTGTCTCCCTGGGAGAGACATGCATGCACATATGCACATGCACGTGTATAAATTGCTTCAGATGTCAACTCGCAGAAAGATCCAAAAATGCTCCTAGAGGAAATAGTTAAACTTTTTATGTACCAGCTCAACCACACAACATCAATTTACGATGCCAATATTGGGCCACAAAGAGACCATAATTTTCCCTATAGCACAACCCAGTAACAATAATTTACTGCAACAGGAAGTTCAGTTATATCTACAGTTTATAATCAAGATCACTGCGAACTTTGAACTTTACAGTAATACAGCATATGCCAGAAAAACTAATTCACAAAAAAACAAAAAGTCTTGACACTTGTTGAGGATGTTCCAACAAAATATGTTAACTACCAACGTTAACAAAACAGAAGCATCCTTTATCATACTCAACTTCCACAATACACAATGACACCTAGACAAAAGCACGATGCACTATTCCTACTTATAACATTGCTGCACACTAACGTCTCTTACCTTTCAGAGTACTGATAGGGAACGATGGGATGAGCAGGACATAAATAAGAGCACAGACGATGGAGCAAACAACTTTCTTGAAAACTACAAGGTATGGAGATGGCTCCCGCACAACCTCTCTGTTGACTGGTGCGCCGTCCAGCCGACTCTGGGAACAACCCAATCAACACAAATATTTTAATCACCAACACTATAAAGAATATTGAATTACTGTTCAACCACATGCATAATGTGTATGTAAAAACAAAAGCAGGTACATAATGGTTTTCAGCTGCAATGATAACTAAATTAGATAATTTTCTTATAAATGTACACATATAAATCTGATGCAGTTACTTATTAATTTGCTCTTAATACTGGTGCACGATGGTCTATGGACAGGAACACGTCAGCACCTCAATAGAAGTTGTTTTTAGTTTGTGCTAGATCAGGTGCAGCAAAGAAATAAGCAGTCTATATACACGTCACGCATCAATACATACATTTAAATATAACAGAATCCCTACCCGGATAATTTAAATAATATGAAACTTTCAGGTATCTATATTTATACTTATTGGTCTGGTTTTCTGTTAGACAAATTTATTTAAAACTTAAATAATTACAAGATAGTTGAATCCAAAATTCATGGAATCTCTTGAATCCACGAGAGAAGAAAAAGATTCAATAGGTTCATGACAAGTTGACACGATGAGATTATCCATCATTGCAGCATGTAAATCATCACTTTAAAAAAAAAAGCCCAATTTACATTTTTGGGTAACTACGTATTGAATACAGGTAGTATTTTCGGTATTGTCTTTTATACACCATTCACGGCTACTTCACACTTTTGGAAACAAACCTTTGAAAAATCACCCGAAGTTTAACATGTCTGCCTGTGTTTGAAACTAATCATCTACAACAAACATTCACTACTGCTATTAACGTTAAAGTATTAGAATTATGATTAAACAAAACTTTTACTCTTATATTAACTTTAAATTATAATTTTTGTTTTATAATTATTATGAAACAAAAACAGTGAAAACTGCTGCGTTGGCAACAACTTGAAAGAAATGGTTTGCACATAAAATGTCATTGAACAGAGTTCTGATACGCCACTTGTAAAATAAATATCTATCATTTAAACATTTATATATTTACGTAGCAGTGGTGAAAACATATGTCATTGCTGCATAATAAATTTTTTTACCTTTTTGCTCACTGGCGAAAAATTTAGTGCATGTGCCCTAGACTTTCAGTGTATTTTTTTTCATGAAGAAAAAATTTCAGGCACAGCATGTTGTCTTTTTTCTGAACTTGCTTTTTTATCTGCATTTGTTAAGGTCTCGCAGCAGTCACTTTTTTATAAAATTTTATACTTCTATAACAAATAACATTGTCTGGATTTGAGATCTATAATTAAAACATGATTGCAATTATGAAATATGTATTAAATTTTAATTCAGATGTGATGGTGGGGCGGTTATGACTTCGGAGTAGGCAAAACTGACTACATGAATAATTGCTCAATCTCTAATGTTTATTATTTTCTTCCAGGGAAAAGTACTTACCGTAACCAAATAAAGTTTGTACTTATCTAGTGATACCTCTAAGGACCTGATGTATATACTTAGTAACATGGAACTTCATCTTTGCTTAGTGCATTATTGTGCGTGTAACCTGCACGATATCGTTGTTTTATATTGGAACATTGGCACTGCAACTCATAATTTTTCTCCAGTCAGTGGACAATTGCAAGATGGCGACACAGTATGGGATTCGGTGTAAATGGTCACGTTTAATTAAAGTAGTGAAAGTTTGGCGTCACTACGGCCGAACATTTTGGTCTTCTGGGTCGGATAAGGCAGTATCAATGGAAATTTATGGTCGGCGTTGGTTCGATTTGCAAACTTAGTGAGAGATGGGATTAGGAGAAGTACGTGCACATTTTGGCAGCGAGGCAGGAAAACAAAGAGAAATGTGGGATTTTAGTTTTGCGTTGGAAAAGCAAGATGTTAATTGTTTTGTGTCCAAGAAACGTTTTGTATTCGGTCAAGAAAACCTATGGTGGTGGTGATCTAGGAAGTTAAGGATAATAACAGAAAGCTGGTGGGAATGCATGGCGCAAGTGCCTGTGGGGAAAAAATTGAACGGGTCTTTGAAGTTGTTTAGTTGGTAAACGAACGAGGCACGGACGACCTTTTTTTGAGGGTATCATGGAGATAGTTCACTGAGAACTGGAAAAGAAAAGAGGGAAGAGAGAAAGAGAGAACAAAAAATGATGACTGCGGACCCGGCTGTGGTAGTCCGTTTGAGGCTGGACCGCTCTGAAAATTGAATGCAGAGAGCGGCGGTATTGGCGGAGAAAGCACTGGCGAATCCTGCAAAAGGGAAGGTGTCTCAAGTGACATGCTGGGACTTGGGACAGCTTCGCAAATGTTTTGATGAAGATCATTTAGTGGTGATGGTGGCTTTCAGCAACAAGGAAGGCTTCAATGCAGAGGGACATAACAAAAAATGGCTAGAAGTGTTTCATGATTTGTATTATAAAACCATGGCAGTTGCAGAAACCTTGGCAGAAACAACAGAAGCCGGAGAAGGCCACATCCTAGTCAGCAGGTGGCTCATGACCAGGGTAACACTTCCAGTCATAAAATTGCCTACTTTTAGTGGTGAAATAAAGCATTGGCATAACTTCTCGAACTTATTTGAGGCATTAGTTGCACAACATAACTCCTTATTCAAAGTTCAAAAACTCTCTTACTTGAGACCATCATTACAGGGGGAACCATTGTCTTTAATACAATCTCTTCCCTTGATAAAGGGCAACTATGGAGTAGCATGGAGCCTACTTCAAAAGCATTACAATAATAAGTGCCCCATTGAAACCAAAGATCACATCAGGAAATGCTGTTACTTTGCTTTAGCTACTATCAGCAATTCATGAGAACATTTGTGCTCTCAGGTTTCTGGAGGTATCTGTGGAGACTTGGTAAGTTGGATATCAGCTATGGAGGTAAGTTGGATATCAGCTTACGAAGAGAGTGGGAACTCACACTGACAAGTCCCTCAACTTTGCCCTCTGTAAGGTCACACCGTCTGGGATGACAGTGGAAATTATAGCTCAGTTAGCTCAATCTGTAGAAACATGAAACGTTAAAGGCACCAAACAAATATAAAATAAAGTCAAGGTTTTGTTTATTTTACTCTGTACTTTTATTTATCATTCCAATGTAACAGTTCACATACAAGCTTCCGGTATGCAGAGTCACGAACAGCTTCACAGACAAACAAGCACAGAGCAGCGAGACAGCAGTTTAAGTAGTACTCATGTCACTTAAAACTATCATTGCTACAGAAAATACAAAGCAGCGACCTCCCACACCGGGGGAGAAATAAACGAACAGGATAAAGTTTGCCGGTGTGGGGGTTATTTGCCACTCCCGACACGGTTTCGGTGAGTGCTGGTTGTCTACAGATTTCTGTATACCACTACCGAGCGGTAGGCACACTGATTTTTGTCTCTGCGTGCCTATACCCACTCCTCGTCCCNAGCACAGAGCAGCGAGACAGCAGTTTAAGTAGTACTCATGTCACTTAAAACTATCATTGCTACAGAAAATACAAAGGCAGTGACCTCCCACACCGGGGGAGAAATAAACGAACAGGATAAAGTTTGCCAGTGTGGGGGTTATTTGCCACTCCCGACACGGCTTCGGTGAGTGCTGGTTGTCTACCAATTTCTGTATACCACTACCGAGAGGTAGGCACCCGGATTTTTGTCTCTGCGTGCCTATCCCCACTCCTCGTCCCAGTGTACCAAAACGTAACCAAATAAGGGCATGGCATGGGCCGGCATCCCTTCCTCACGCCAGCCGAACTGAGTCGTCGGTAAAAAATAATCAAACCTTCTAGAACAAAAAGGGTTGACTGCAGTTCGGAAAGCTTCCATCTACTAATGCTGATGCGTAACAAAAACTAAGATTTCCTGAAACGGCAAACGTATGCCAGATAAACAGAACTATCACTGCTTTAATTTTAATCCTGATACACATATTACGAAGCCTCGCAAAACAAAAGAAATTTAACCAAGTATCCAGATAATTAATATATTGCGTCATTACACCACTTTGGAGGAATTTATTACATTCCTGGAAAGTCAACAGCGGATGGTAGATGCCTTGCGTGCCGGCCAGAAGCCAAAGCCTTTGCCAACAGTAACTGTGTTGTGGAGCCCTAAACCTGGATGCTCACCTGCTACTCGGTCATTCTTAGGAAATACCACAGAGGTTATTCCATCAGAGTGCAGCATATGTAAGAGAGTACGCCCAGTTTTTCAGTGCACTATGTTTCTTTAATAGATCTAAGGAGTGATTTGAACTTGCAAAGGAACATAATCTTTGCATAAACTGTTTGCGAATCACACATAAGGTAAAGACATGTCGGTCAAAAACTAACTGCCTGACGTGCAACTCCAGGCATCACACTTCATTACATTGGGAAAAGGACACATCTGTAACTGAAGACTCAAATTCAGAGCAGTCTAGTAGCCCACAAACCCTAACTTATCTCTGACAAGTCTAGCTGCTCCCTCTTTTGTCTTGTTGCCCACAGCCAATTTTGGTATTAGGGATGTGATTGGCAAGGTTCAAATGTGTGTACTCTTTTTGATTCAGGAAGTCAGGCCAATTTTATTACAAGTTGGTGTCTACAGTGACAGGGTTTGCAAAGACGCAAATATTCAATACCGGTGCATGGTCTGTCTGGGGTGTCGATCACCAAAGTCAAGGGCATTGCCACATGCCAGATTGAACCAGTGGGAAATGCAATCAGTCTGTTTATTGTGGGAACCTTGGTCTTGAATAGAATCAATGACATGCTGCCTAACACTGATCTTTCTTCTAGAGACTGAAAACACCTCTCTAATCTGTACTTACTGATCCTCAGTTTGGGACTTGTTGATGGGGCAGAACTTTTTCCACAACTGTTAACTGGCTCACGAATTTCTGGTGGTTCTGGTTCGACAGTAGTATTGGATTCCCTGTTGGGGTGGCTTGTCATGGGAAAGGCGGAATCCAAAATGCAACCTAGGAAATCTGTAAGCTTCACCTGCCATCATTCTTCTGCAGACTGTATGGAAGACAATTAAGAAATTATGGGAAATGAAGAAGCGCCATATGCGGTCTTGAGGACACCAGACGGACAGGAATGTGAAGAAATCTTCCAACGTACTCCTAGCTGAAGGGAAGATGACAGATACACAGTTACTTCACAGTTTCGTACTCTAAGGCCTGAGTTAGAGTAATCACACAACCCCGAGCCTTAAAGGGAATGGATGGTTTGGAACGAAGAATTTGCAGGCAACCAGAACTGAAGCAGAGTTTATGACAGATTACATAGCTGCAGGGCACACGGAAAAGGTACCAGAGTCGGACAGGAATGGGGAAACTGCAAATTACATTCCTCACCGTTGCGTTCTGAAACCAGATGGCACAACCACCGAGTTGTTTGTAGTTTTTGACGCATCTGCAAAAAACTTGCTGCCCAGTCAGAAACTACAAGCCAACATTTGCAACCTGAACCTGATCCTGCGATTTAGTCTTCACCAGGTAGCATTTACGGCAGACAAAGTAAATGTATCGACAGACACACCTCGACTTGCAGCATCAAGATCTCCATAGGATTTTGTGGTGTTTTGAGCAATCATACCCAGTGGAGGAGTATCGACTGCAGACTGTGACTTACGGAGTTTGTGCTGCTCCATTTCTTGCAATCCATATACTTCAACAGGTGGCCGAGGGTGAAGGACGCAACTTTCCTCTTGCTGCTGTGACTTATTATGGACGCACACGTAAACAATTTTGTGATTGATGCAGAATCGCTCGCAGGAATGCGAGTGAAGCAACAACTGGTGGAAATGTTGAAAACTAGAGGTTTTAACCTGAGGAAGCAAGCAACAGTCCTGAGTTTCTTGCAGACATGCAGTCAGATCAACTGCAATGACCCATTGTCCAATTGTTTGATTCTGAGAAGTATGCCACCTTGAAAGTCCTAGGTCTTCAGTGGGACCCTGGTGCAGACAGCTTTTCATAAAGGGTGCAGCCATCTAAAAATTGGTCACCAAAAACGGCATACTGTCTGATTTGGCCAAGATCTTTGACCCATTGGGATGGTTGACCCCTCTTGTGCTCTGGGCAAAGTATATGATACAGCAGTTGTGGATCATAGATGCTGATTGGGATGCAGACCTGCCTGCTCACATCCGAACCAACTGGTGTTCTGGAGGCTTGTCCAACCCTAAATACTGAGTGTAGCCTTCCTTTGGAGGTTTGGGCATCTTCGTCCGGCCGACTCCTCCCTGTGTGGGCGGTGTCATCACTTGCTGCAATTTCTTGGCAAAGGATGGAAGCAGGATAGTTCTGTGATTGTAAGTGGTATCTGATACTCGCTTAGGGGGAGGCCGGCTTCGTTCGGTTGGCTAGGCAGAGGCGCATGATTGATGCACGTATTTACTGTCACTTGCAGCGGCGTGTAACAATATTCTTTTGAGTGGAGCTGTCTCGGGTTCAATCACTGGTGTGGGTGCCATGGCTTCCCATGGGCTGAGCTGAAGTTGGAAATTCATAAACAATATATTACCAGCTACGTGTCATGCCTACATTACATGCTGGTTTACTTCAAATTTCATGTTTTTAGGACAGATGGTCGAGACTGGGCGTTGATATGAAAGTCATTCGTCCATACATTCAATCGGTCACTCATTTGTACATTCATCATTTCGGTCGGTTTTTCCTTTTTATATATATATATAAAATTGTGGTGTTTATTAAATTCATTAGGACCTACAAAGTTTTTCTTCTGTTGAGATTTTAAAAAATGTGCATAAAAGTTGCACTCGCAGTTGTTGAGGTAAATTTTATTTAACATAATCGCACATTTTCCATTAAAACACAGTAAATCTGTATGTTGTGAATAACTTTGGAAACATTTTCAGTGCCCTCCAGCATCAGCAGATGAACCTGCTGTTCTGCCCATGCCCTAGAATTTTGTCCTTGAATGAGTGACGAAGCTCTCCCAAAGATTGTTAACAACAATCAATGGACATTTTTTCTAAAATATTTATTCTTACTTGCTTATATTAACAGTGGTTACACTTTAAAGAAAACTTTTATTTCAGTAATAAATATAAAAAATATTTTTTTAAAAAGGTCACATCTTATCACATGACTTAACATGATATTAGGTTGATAAATTTTTAAAGGTCAATGTGTTCTTGGCTTTTGATTAAAACAGCATCAAATATTCTCTTCCCAATGTTTCAGCAGCCGTTGCAGCTGCCATTTTTAGGATCTCACCACTTTTAGAGATACCCAAAATTCCAGGTCTATATATACTGTAGCCTCGGTATGATTGCTCTCAGATTGGCTGGCTGGTTGGTCAGCCAATCACAGCATTCCTTGCTCCGGATTGGCTGAGGTGTTCTGTCAATCCAGAAAGGATTCTCTCTCATGCACTGTCAGTTTCCCAAGAAGAAAGGTGTCCATTTTATATGGAGTTAGGAGCCATACCCCTGTTAATGTGTGAATGTGTGATTGTTTCTATTGCTTCTCTTAGCTAAAGTTTTGGCTACAGTGCTGAAACTGTTAAAATCTATGCTGTGTTTTGTTGCTATAGATTATGGTATTTAAAAACTATACTCACTGAGGAAGGAGAGACATGCTTCAAGATGTTCTGGCCTGTTATGAACTCTATGTAGTCACGGTAGAACACCATAGGGCCACACATCAATGTCTGGAAGTGTATTAAGAAGCTGAAGTACTCCAGCACTGTCGGCATTGTTCTGCAACCGAAAAGTAATTGTTTAATGCACACACTTCACGTAATGTTTTTAATCACCCGCCAACCTAACCTTGTAAATGTAACACAATTTAAGATGAAAAAAGTAGCATTCAAACAAAAATAAAGTACACAAACCTTACAATTTCCATAAGTTTTCAATATTGATACTGGAGACATGCCATTAACAATGCCATCGCATGTAAGCAATCAGAACTAGGTAACTTTTCCTTTAGTGTTCCCAAACAGATGTCCATGCCAACCCCACCACAACCATAGTACAGTGCAGTTCCAGAAATGTCCATTGAGGATGTAACTTTCCTTGTGTTACAGGTCCATTTGAAAGCCATTATGATCACATGCTCAAAACAGACACTGCCAGTTACCCGCCAAGCAATAAACCAACTTCTTACAATAAGAACAATGAGGTGCACTTTGTATTTTAGATGTGTGATA
>NQII01000630.1:476508-511204 GCA_002778355.1 Clitarchus hookeri | reverse complement strand
GGGGGGGGAGATTAACGTATGACGTGTACTGACAATTACTTAATACAACTTCGCCTCATCTTCACGTGAAAAAACATCACCCCCACCTATCCTTTTTCTGCTCTTGTTTAGTTTCGCCCCAGGTCTCCTTCACCTGGTTTACCACAGCTTACTTTTGTTAGAGTTCATTGATAGTTAGGAGTTAGTACGGGCCACCATGTCTATTCCTCTGGGGAATAAACACGTGATCTTACCTAACCCCAAGTACTTATTTCTAGTGTGACTTCCATCCCAGTAGACGTCAAACCTACTAAGGAAAAGCAGGAGACTGCGTTTTGAAATCTCTTTGCCAAAAATAGTGTAGAACTGCAAGCTCCCTGAACAAAGCGCACGTACGTTGTAACACACACCAATTAGGCAGCCACCCATACTGTAGACCACGTACGCCAAGGTACCTGGTGCGCACATACAGCAGAGCCCCAACCATTAGTAACACAATCTACGAAGCGGTTAGACATCCAGATTAGCCAATTTACTCCATCCACCAAATTATCTTTGCCGGTTGGAGTAACAGGACTGGTTCTGGCAGCCTGACCCATTCTAGACCCCACACCACGACGCAGCTGGACATCCCGATCAACCCACCGCTCCATTCACAGAGTTATCTTCGCCGGTTGGAGCAATAGGACTGATTCTGGGTGGCCTAGCCCCGACTGGCTGCACACATAGTTAGGGAACTTGTCATCTGCTCTTTCTTGTATGATGGACTGTAGTACTTCCCCAAATGCACCAAACCCATAGGAGTGGTGCAACGCAGAGAGTTAAAAAAGCAGCTACTGCCTCTGAACCTAGTCAATTGTTCTGCAACCCAGTGCCGTCTGCCCCTAGCAGCCCCTCACCATGGGACCGAGCTCACGCTGCCCAACAACTGGAGAGGCCTCAACCTCCCAGTTCCCCTAACTCCCTCTTCCAGCCACCCCACAAGATCGCCTGCGAGATGCACCCGCTCGTAGTGCACATATGACTGAGGCTTCTAGTACCACTGGGCATCGCCAGCCAGTACTTCAGACCTACGAGGACCAGCAGCCCATAGAGGGAACCAAAAAGCAGTACCAGCAGCTGCCACACCACCACCACCCCAGGACAGGGCACTATTTCCAGCCAGCAGCAGCTGCTGAACCAGGATCTACCCCGGCCACGCCCACGGCAGGTAAACGGGTGTCTGTTTACACCGAGTGTGGAGAGCAGTTAACCACACTCCTGACTTTGTACATTGCCGTAGGGCCACGCACGCTAACCAATACCACAGCCGAGAACCAATAAACCAAACTTCACCGCTATAAGTTAGCCTGTGCCTCTGTCCAGCACAATAGAACCCTTGTCTAACAGTGACGTCACCATCACTTCAACCTACAGCAAGCGTAAACATTAACGTAATAAATAGGCAATAGGTACACTCATGGTGTAAATCAAATTTTATCAATCACAACTCAACAGTTATAAAATTCACATAATTAGGGCAATCTTAAGGATGTAAGTAACTTAAAAAAAAAAGTATCATTTCTTTTGAACACTTATAGATCTATTTAAACATTTTTCACTACAACAAGAGTACTGTATTATACTTTTATCTCCACAAATACAGCATGATTTACAGCAACCTTATCACCTCCATTTTGGCAACAACACATCACCAGGGGTTTGCAAAAAAATTGTGATAACTATACTCTATATGAATCTTTGATTGGTAGTAATTCCATTCCCCCTAACATACCGGAGGTAGAGATATGGGGAGTGGCCTTTTAAATTACAAATGGGAACAGGTGTTGTATATGGTATCGTCGGATAGATTGTCTAAAAGAAAACAACATTTACTAAAACAGTTGTTTTCTGACGTGAATAGTTTAAGCACTATAAAATAAATCATGTAAGCATATGGTTTGTGACTTGCGTAGTTTACGTACAATGAAAATGAACGAAAACTATGTTTATTCTTACTACAATTATATGGAAATTAATGAAATATATTTTTCTGGCATGCATACCTAGTTTATGTACAATCAAAAGGACGTCTGGAATACTGTAAATACAGGTGCAGTATGAGAGAACTACTGTGAAATGGGAATTGGGAACACTCATTCGCACACATCACTCATCATAAGTGTTAAAAATGTCAACCAACCTGTATCAGACATGACTCTGCTCTCCTTCTTAAATTCACAGTTGCTCGGTGGACCTCAGCACAGCTGAGAGATCCACATGCTGCTCTGATTCTGTCTTTTAGGTTTTCCCTCGTCGTTGGACGCATGCCGTAGACAATTTCTATAATTCTCCCCCACAAAAAGAATTAATTTGGGAAAAAGTCTGGAGAACGTAGTGGCCAAGCTACAGGACCCATTCGTCCAATCCACCGTCTGGGGAATAACATGTCCGCAATGCCCTTCACAAAAATATGGTCCTATGACATAATGTCCGAGAAGGCCACACCAAGTATTAAGGGTCCATACAAACTGGTTATCCACTTGACAGAGCCAATGTGGGTTGAATGCAGAGCAGTAATGGGCATTATGTATTTTAACGTCACCATTACTCTTGAATGTGGGCTCATTGGTCCACAAAATGCTGTGATGGAGAGCATAGTCCTTGCTCATGTATCAGTTGCAGAAATCAATGCGCTTAGTAAAGTCATTATTCCCACCTTCTTGGTGCAGCTGTACATGGTACGGTTGTAAACTATTATCAGCAAGGAGTCTCCACTCTGTACTTTGAGACAATCCTGAGTCACAGGCAATCTTCCGTGTAGAAACATGACGATTAACTACCATGGCAGCAAGTATATCAACAGCCCTCTCGTCTCTCACATGTTGTCGGATGTGATGTTTGTTGTGTATCGGTTGCACGTGACATGCAGGATGCTGGAAGACATTGTACGAGTGATGGACGCATTGTGGATATCTCTCTGCGTACAAACGGGCAGCAGTTAAGCAGTTCAGACGACATTCCCCTTGTATCATCTGCATGTCAAATGCTTCTTCGTTTGTTAACAGCATTCCATTCAGAAAGCAACACCACATACAGACAGTGTCTGACACTGAAACCACACACTATTAATGGTTGCAATGTAAAACGAATGACTGTCTGAATGAATGACCTTTCGATAGTCAGTTAACTTTTATGCAAAGCCTTCAGTTCCTTAAGTGGTAGATAGCTTATCTGCGTGCTGCGTAGTGCTGCATTATTCTCCTCATTTGCTCGGAAACAGTCTAATACCTACTGCACAAGTCCATGCAGTAAGGCACACAAGTCACTGCTAGTATCAAAGCGAGTCTCACACTCCAACCAGCAATACCGTAATGATGCACATTGTGTATCGGACGTGCATAGTTTACGCACAACCAATGATAACTGGATAAACTTAACTGTTACTATTAAGACTGTTTCCGAACAAATACGGATAATAAGGCAGCACTAAGCAGCAAGCAGATGAGCTATCTACCACTTGCAGGAACTGCAGGTTTTGCATGCACGTTAACTGACAATCAAACATTCAGTCATTCATCATTCATTCGTTTTACATTGCATAAATTGCAGAATCAGAGCAGCATGTGGATCTCTCATCAGTGCTGAGGTCCGCCGAGCATCCGCAAATGTTAAGACAGAGCGGTGTCATGTGTGATACAGGATGGTCGACATTTAGAACACTTATGAAGAGGGCTGTGTGCAAATTAGTGTTCCCAGTTCACGGTAATTCTCTCACACCATGCCGGTATTTAAAGTACAACCAACGTCCTTTTGATTGTACGTACACTAGGTACGCACATCACAAAAACAACAGGTTTTGTTTATTTCCTTTTGATTGTTGTACGAAAACCACGTTTGCGATCAATTTTCATTGTGCGTAAACTACGCACATCAAAAACCATATGCTAAGATGATATAATTTATTGTGTGTAAACTATGCAAGTCAGAAAAATGTGTCTTAGTAAATTTCTCCTAAAACGATCTACCTAACGATACCTTATACGACCCACATTCCCATTTGCAATTTCAATCCTTACCCCTCACACTCCTACCACCGGTATGTTCAGGGGAATGGGATTACTACCAATCGATGCATCATATAGGGTATAGTTATCACACTTTTTTCACAAACCCCCAGTGTTGTGTTGTTTCCAAGAAAATAGGATGATGCAAGTGCTGTGAATATATATGTGTATATATTAGGGATGGGTTGAATGACAAAAAATACCAGTTCCGGTTCCAGTACAGATTCTACAATTTAAATATTGGTTCCAGTATTCGGTTCTGTTTTGAATACTTGCCTTTTGCTTGCAACTTCATTAAACCAATGCAGGAAAAATTCATTCAATATTTTATTTAACCTATGGAAGAATTGAACAATAACAAAGTGTGAAGATAAGATTTAATCTATACAGATGAACTTGCCGTATTAAATTAATTTAAAGTTAGTAAATATGAACAAATTATTCTTTTTTTTACATTAATATGTGGTGATTGTGATATGTTGGGAAAATACTTTAATTAAGTAACTTGCGGTGCTAAAATCCAAAACATTGTGGCTTGCTGTATGATAACGGTAACCTATGGTTGTTAAAAGAGCATCAACAACTGTGGTAGGCAGCAGACTTCCTTTTTTTTTTTTGCTTCTTTTATGCATTGACTGGGCACTGGTTTCCTTTTTTTGCTTCTTTTATGCAGTGATGTGCTGGTTTTTTTTCGTGGTGCTGGAATGTGACACCTCTCAAAAAAACTGTTGCTTCTTCCTTTCTCTCCCGCCCCCTAGAATTTTGGTTATCCTTTGGCTTACACGGAAACAAAGAAGGCTTGGAGGAATGTATCACACGGATAGAAGTGTTGCTTACTGGAAAGGGCTGAGGGATAAAGAGAGAAAGAAGGGAGAGGAGTGATGATGTAAGACCGAGACATGAGATAACCGACTTTTCCCCTACACTTCCTTCTTAACATCAGGGAACAGTTTACGACTACCACTCCTTTTTTTTTTTCTTGTATAGCGCGCACCCAAGAAAGTTGTTCCCTTGTTTTGGAAAAAAAGGGCGAGCTATACCTGAGTAAATATGGTAGTTATTTTTGTAATGACAGAGTTTTGCCATTGTGTGTGGCTATATATATATATATATATATATATATATATATATGTGTGTATGCATGTATGTATGCATGTGTGTGTGTGTGTATGTATGTATGTGTATGCATGTATGTATGTGTATGCATGTATGTATGTGTATGTATGTGTATGCATGTATGTATGTGTATGTATGCGTGTGTATGTGTGTGTGTGTGTGTGTGTGTGTGTGTGTGTTTTAGAAATCTTAGTTTTTGTTCACGTCAGCATTTGTAGATAGAAGCTTTCCACCTTCAGTGGACTGTTTTTCCTTCTGGAACATTAATTATATTTTCACCACTATGCAGTTCAACATGGAGTGCCGTGGGCAGAGGAATTCGACCCACGCCATGCCCTTATTTGGTCACGTTTTTGAGACCCTGGGGCGAGGAGTGGGGGTAGGCACGAGGCGACTAATACCCTGTGTGCCTACCGCCCACTAGCATAACGGTATACAGAATCAGTAGTTAACCAGTACTCGGAAAGGAGGCGTCGAGCGTGGCAAATATCCCCCACACTGGCAAACTTTATCCTGCTGAATTATTACCGCCGGTGTGAGAGGTCGCTGTCTTTGAATTTTCCTCTTGTGAAGCAAGCTTTAAATTAATTAATTAATTAATTAATTATTATTAATAAAGTAATTAACTACTGTGGCGCTGCCCTTTTTTTGCTTGTCTGGTGAAACTAACGGTTTGTCACTCTGCATACTTGAAGATTGTATGTGAACTGTTTAATGTGAATGATAAATAAAAGTAAAGAGTAACAAATCCGAGACTTGAATATATTTTGTATTTATTCGGCGCCTTTTTTTTTAAGTTTCATGTCTCTACCGATTGAGTAAACCGAGCTGTAATTTCCAGCTGCCACTTCTGAAAGCTGCCACGTTACAAACATGGCGGCCCAGACGAAGGCAACGTTACCAACTTCACAGTAAATAAACAAAATATTAAGCAGAACTTGAAAAAGTTTTAGTAATAAAAAAATTATTTGGCAAAACACTAAATAAGTAAGAATAGAATGAACAGAATTACATATTGACTTGAAACAAGTGCCAACACAAATGGCACATAACTAATGTATTTATATTAAGTATTAAAAATTAAGTAACAAATATCAAAGAAATTAAGAAAATTTTAACAGTTAGTTGTTGTACGATCAGGCACAAGAATTTGAAAGTTATGAATGTTAGCTGAAAAAATATAATGTTTGGTGTTTGACAGATAATTCCTGGTTCTCAATACAGACACAGTAAATTAACTATCAAAACTTTCTGTTTTACTGTCTGAAGTGGATATAATTTTATAATAAAAAAATCTGGTTCTGCAATAATGTTTATTACTTATTAATTTGAAACGTCATAGTAAATATTCCTGTTGGGAAGAAAGGATTCCATGCAACAACAAATGTCAATCAATTCAGCCAATTTAACTTTTTGTAATAGAGTGTAATGTGATCTTTTCACATTAAAAATACCACGCGAATACTTGATCCCTTGCAAGTTAGGATACTAATTCTCTTTAAAGCACAAGCAGATGCGAAGGAGAAGAAAAAAATTAAAAACTGGAAATCTGATATTTCAAATATTCTTAAGATATTTTAATCACTGAAACATTGGATAAATTTCATTGAGTCTTTGTAGATTTTAGTCATCAGTACTAGATGAAATAATTTTATTTTACTTCTTTGATTTTGAATTAAATGTTTGCAGTACAGTATACTCCCTAACTACCGTTTTTCAGGGGACTGTCAAAAACTTTCCGTTCATGCAGGATTTCAGTAGATGAGGGTTCTGACATGTACATCAATTAAAAACAATTTTTGACCTCATTATACTTCATTTTGAGTATAATGAGAGCTCTACATTATCTGTGAATTAATTTTAGCTAATAAACACAATAAAAATGGGAAATTTTAAACAAGTATTACTGTATTAGTATTACTGTAAATAATACATTAAAAGAACATTTCACATAAAATTGTTTAAAAAAAGCATATAACATCTCAAAATACTGTATATTATTAATTGTAATCTGACACCAAATGCAAGCCAACATAAAACCTTTCAAACCCTCCGAAAATGAAAATAGGTAATATGACACAGAATGCAAGGCAAATTTTGAACATCCCATGTGCACTATCAGCTGAGAATGCCTGGAGAGATTATCTTCGGGCAGTGTGTTCACAGCGGCATGAAGAGAAGGGGAAGTGGCAAGAGGGGTGAAAGAATGTACCCCTGCCCTCCTCTGCAAGTTTGGTGACATCTTTCGTGCATGGCAAATGTCAGTCTTTTTAAGTAATTAATTATATTCCACTGCACAAAAAACTGTAGTTTTGAGACAGAAATGAATAAATAAGGCAATTAAAATTTACTTCTTCACTGTCTTTAATAATTAATCATTCAAAACAATGACCAATTAATAATGAATCTGGCTTTTAAAACAACCTACATCTATCTATCTATCACAGAATGTTGATGTCGCAACAGATTCACAAGATGGAAAGACTGGCGACATAGAATCAAACAAGGTCACGCAAGGCCATGACTCAACCTCTAACCACACAAGCAATGCAAACAACGATGCACTATCCCTCATTCTTGCACAAATAGCATCCATATACGCAAACCTTAATTCTGTCCGCAATACACAAAACACACAATTGCAGGAACTAAAAATTTCACAAACCATTCAATTAAATGAATTGAAAGAATTAAAGCACGCACAATTACGAGATCTGCGTTCACAATTCCGCGAAGCGCAGGCTACAGAGTTAGAATGTAACAACAGGAGCATAAGTAATTTGGCTAACTAAATGAACAACCAATTCACAATGCAAAACCGACAAATCGCTTCTCTTAAAACAGCACATACTGAGTTAGAGAACAAACTGGAAAGTAGGATTTCTGACTTCGCAACAGAAAATGCTACTGTTTTAATACAGCTATACGATGAGGTTAATGCAACGCGTGAAAATTTCACCACGCAATTGTCCAAGGTTGAAACAAAAATTAACGCGATTGAAGAATGAGTCGCACAATTAACTGTCTCTGACAGAAGCATGGTTCCAGCTATGATAGATGCCCCATTCAGTCCGGCAATACTGTGACACCACATTCACAGGTTTCACTCTCCGCAAATATCAGTCCTACTACAGCACTGATTCACCACCCAGCGAACAATGGGCTGAGGGTATTCATACATTTTCAGGGAACAGTAAGGAAAACCCTGCAACATATTTAAAACAATTGGAGGAATATGCTATAATGTTTAGCTTAAATGATGGAGATAAATTGAGATGTTTAGGCCTGAGTCTAAAATAGACTGCAATGTATTGGTGGGAGGTATTACGTGACACTACTACAAATTTTAAAGATTTAAAAGCTACATTTTTTAAACAGGTTTCGAATTTAAAAAATACAGGATAACCTGTCAGCTAATTTACCCTTAGAAAAGTTTGATCCTAGGCGTGGCAGATCACTTGACGAGAACTTCAGTGACATTTATGAGCGCTCTTGACACCTCACTGCGCCTATGGAGGATAACAAGTTTGTCTAAGTAATTCTGGCTCAACTTCCATTAACATTCCAGGAAAAGTGGTCAGGAAGGAATTATGTGGATCTAGCAGACTAGATTTCATCTACTGTGACTGGATCAGCTTGATCGCTTGTCTAGCATGCATCACACAAGAGGGAAAGGTCACCACCCACTTGCAATCCACCACTATACTCTGGGGCGCAACATGAGCCCATTCATAAAACAAAGACACTCACGATCCACATGTGCAACAATTGGCATAGTGTATGACGAGAATTTAAGGAAAATTTAGATGGTAATGGTAATGTGGGGCGTAATGAGAAAACAAAACCAAGGTATAACCCAGGCTATAAAAGGAAAGGTAGGAAGAGAAGGAACTCTAAAAATGGTGAATATACACAAGATTACGAAGGGTCAAACCCTGAACATACCTCGCAAAGGACTATGGTAAAGACAGCAAAATTTATACCTGTAGCACAACCACCACCAATTTATTTTCCCTCAGTGCCACCTCCGTATGGTCCATACCGTATAAGAAGGCCACTTTCTGACAGTCAGTGAGTGGCAATTGACTAATACGAAACAAACAAAGTGCCATTTAGAAAATCCTGTATCAGCTGATGCACGAACGAACAAAAGTTAATATTATGTTGGCTATTCTGAGTGCACTGCCAACGCACATCAGACAAGCAGAAAATACGCGATAAGAAAGAGTTCCAAGTTTAATTAATACATTTTATTTTATGTGATCACAAAACAGTGGTTGNAACTATGGACGGGATAGAAGCTGGTTCATACAATCTAACACAACTCAGGCCATATAAAATACCCTGCGTTTAGAAAGATTACTGAGTAAATTGAAGTCACCAAGAAGGATAACTAGCATAAACTCTCTCTCGTGAAGAGTCTAGTTGACTTGAAAGGAAAGATAGTTCAGAGGTTGATGTCAGGAGAAGAGATACTATAGCATTATTATGTCTATTGTTTAATGTGCTGTAATGTCCATTTGGTAGTATTCATATTGTCTCAGAATCCTAAGCTTGCATGTTTCCCTCCACTATGTGAATAAGNTGTAATGTCCATTTGGTAGTATTCATATTGTCTCAGAATCCTAAGCTTGCATGTTTCCCTCCACTATGTGAATAAGTACTGTAAATACCGCGATGGAGATTTATGTAAGGTATGATTGCTAATTGTTGTCATTCTGGTTAAAACTGTTAACTATGTACATTTTCTTAAGTCTTTTATGCGAGGAGATTACATTTGGATAAACAAGTCTAGCTTGCCTAATCTAGTCCTGTTAGATGGCATCTATCCTCAGCTTTGTACTGCACTCCAAGCTTTTTACCCACACAGTGACCTGAACACAAGGGTAAATTCCTAATCATGCAATCCTAATGATGTAAGGAACACTACACACACTTATTTTGATCTGGTTAATCCAAGTAACTGTCCATTTTTCTGAAAGAGAAATGTTGGGAAAATTGAGATTTATTTTGTTTAATTCTTTTTGGGTAATCCTCAGAATGGTCACATATACCGATTCTTGAATACTTGATTTGTATATATTTGAATGTTATTGTATAATATAAAGTGTTTTATTTTGTTTGCAGCCATGTCATGCATCATATTTAGTTCTTATGTTTGATTGGCCTAAGTGTTATTACATGTCTGATTGTTCAATGTANAGCCATGTCATGCATCATATTTAGTTCTTATGTTTGATTGGCCTAAGTGTTATTACATGTCTGATTGTTCAATGTAGAATATTTTATTAGGATGTTGATCATCTATTGTTTGGGTATGATTGGGAAATGAGCGACCCAAGTGCTCTCCCTCAATTTGATTACTGACGTGGTATAGGTAGTTCTATATATCAAAGTTACATGATGAAAATGGGTTATTATAAACAAAAGAAAGTATAAAGACACTGCTCAACAAGTTATTTTAGTGGCTTGCACACCTTCCATTCCTCCTGATTCCCATTAATCTCCTATTGTAATTTTTTATTTATGTCAACTATATTGTTGCATCAGTGTAAATATTGGAAAAAGAACTAACCTATGCTGAAACTTTGTAACANCTATTTATGTCAACTATATTGTTGCATCAGTGTAAATATTGGAAAAAGAACTAACCTATGCTGAAACTTTGTAACACAGAAACTAAACACAACGAATTATGAAAGTTAATAATTGTAAATAAACTGTTTTATAAGATATAACTTAGTAAACCATTTAAGTGAAACAAGTCTATGTTATAGTGAACACATGAACTAAGACTGCATTATTAAGTGCATAAATAATAACTTACTGCTCTTATTATTGATAAACACTGAGGAAATATTAAATTGTGTTACTGAAATTAAGTTTAATGTTTTGGTGCCTACAATTACCATGTTTACAAGGATTAAACACTGCAATAACTCTACACAAGTAGAAACTGCTGAAAAGTTGTTTAAAACACTGCGACTGCACTGAACAAACAATCCAGCGCTCCAGAGGCAATCTATCTACGACAATGCAACCGCGGTCGACAACATCGACATCACCATGTCGAATATCGCTTCCGTTTTCAAACTTTTCAGTAGTTGTTTATTTTGTGTCTTGTGCTTTCTCTCTTTTCAACCGACTGTTAAATTGAAGTAGCATAATATTTATGTTTTAATCTCTTTAACAGTTCTTTTTTGCATATTAGTGTCAGTGTATTCTTTTCCGCATGAATTCTCTAAAAAGAATGTATTACGTTGGTAAAACTGTAAGTCAATATTTTTTCATTTGTTTCGTTCCAATGTTTGTGTGTTTGAATTTTTAAATATTGTGATTTCATTTTATGCTCTTTCATGATTCACTTCACAGTTAATCTTTCTCTCGCAGGAGAGGCGTTCTGTAATATAATAGTATTACAATTTTGGTTTATTTTTAGGTTATATGCACATTTTATATTTTCGTTTAACCTAAATTNTGTAATATAATAGTATTACAATTTTGGTTTATTTTTAGGTTATATGCACATTTTATATTTTCGTTTAACCTAAATTAAATTTAGATTAGACCAATTTAATTTTAAATTCCACTACAGGATAGTTTAACTTTGTTTGTTTTGGTAACAAATTTTAAGGTTAGGTCACCCTTCCATTTCTAGGTTCGCTAGTTCAAATTTTACGTTTATTTATGTAGTTGCCANTAAATTTTAAGGTTAGGTCACCCTTCCATTTCTAGGTTCGCTAGTTCAAATTTTACGTTTATTTATGTAGTTGCCAAGGCAACATTTCAGTGTAATGTATGTTAGGATTGCCCAAGGCAAAATAGTTTAGTGTTTTTTTCTTTTTAGGTTTAATTTCATATAATAATTATATCTCTCGCAATGGCAAGGTCTGTAATCTTTTCCGCAATGAGCAGATTACGATTTACCATGTGTAAATAGTAAATCTGAGTCTTTCATATATTTGGGTTAATTTTATTTTGTGGTTTCCTTATTTGTGGAAGTGGTAGTTAAATGCAGTGTTCTAGTGTGTTGTGAAATAATTCTTCTTTGCACCAAAGTTTATGTATCATCATTGAGGTTGTTTGTCACAACATATTTAATTGTTCAAGGTGCCCATTGATTATTTATCCAACATTATCACATTTACTAGTTACAGTTGTCCCTATATACCGTTTTTCTGGGGAATGTCTAAATATTTCCATTCATACGGGATTTCAGTAGATGAGGTTCCTTACATGTATATCAATAAAATATAATTTATGACCTTTTTGTACTTCATTTTATGTATAATGAGAGCTGTACATTATCTGTGAATAAAGTTTAGCTAATAAACACAATAAAAATGNTGTACTTCATTTTATGTATAATGAGAGCTGTACATTATCTGTGAATAAAGTTTAGCTAATAAACACAATAAAAATGAGAAATTAAAAAATAAAAAGTATTTCTGTATTAGTATTACTGTAAATAAAACATTAAAAAACATTTCACATCAACCAGTTAAACAAATATATATAACTCAAAATAACACACAATTTATTGTAAAAGCAGTGTTGTAGGTTCGGCTGGTTTTACTTTGAAACCATCTGAAAATAAAAATATGAGACTGAATGAAAGGTACATTTTGAATGTCCAGGATGCACTCAATCAGGGCAGTGTGTTAATGGTGGCAAGCTGAGATGGGGAAGCGTCAGGAGGGGTGAAACCATACCCCTCCATCCTGCTACATGTTGGAAACACCTTGCGAGTGTGGCAAATGTCTGTCTTTTAAAGTAATTAATGATATTTCACTGAAAAAAAAACTAATTTTTAGACAGAAATGAATATATCAGGTAAATAAAATTTACTTCTTCACTGTCTTTAATAATTAATGATTTAAAACCACATCCTCTGATTTTCCCGTACNCAGGTAAATAAAATTTACTTCTTCACTGTCTTTAATAATTAATGATTTAAAACCACATCCTCTGATTTTCCCGTACACAAGTCTGTCATGAGTTATGCTGCACTCGGGCTTGGTGCTTACCCATTATTAGATAACAGAAGGCGAGAGTCTAATTAAATTAATTTATATAAATCCTCCGATTTCCCCGCAGGAAGTTACTGAAAATGAACTTTACGCTTGGTAATACAAGTTGCATAATGTTCAAGCAATTTTTGGTGAAAGGGGAGGTGAAGTATATGCTTCTAGGCATATTTTATTCGCGAAGATGCTGTCCACTGAGTTAAATTAACATTTTGTTTAAAATCATGATGATTTTACACCAGAATACAATTAAACACCAATTTTTATGGGAAAAAACTACCTTTAATCACAAAAGAAAACATCTTTGCAAATAATAACTCCTTGTTAATATGTATTGCGTAACATTTTCAGATGAAATCATTTGCTTTGAAATACTAGTGATGATAGGTGGTGCAACTATTTTGAGTGATGGAAAATTTTGATAAAATGTCTACAATCGTCAGGCACACTTTACTTGTACTACGGCCAGGCATGTATAGGATAGCAGCCGAGAGATAGGATGTGCTTTTTCTTTTGCTAGACATCTTCCCACTCTGGAAGGCATTTAAGGCAAGGAAGAAAGTTGCACGGCTGAGAGAGACAGAAAGAGGGGAGAGAGAGAGGATTCTAGGTTGCCATGCTTGCTGCTAGGTAACCTCTTCCCCTCTCATCAGGTGTGCAAGGGGAGGTAGCAAGCCAGACTCGCACTACCACACTGCAGACTTGTTGGGATTACTATACACTGCAGAGAAGTGATAAACGGCAGGGCACATAACATATTTTACATCCAGTTAATAGAAGTTTGCATAAACAACTACCTAAAAAATTACTGTTACTGGAAATCTTTGGTGACTGGACTGAAATACACTTCAATTGACGCAACATCCGATAAATGATACAAGTGGGTGCTATATCATTATTTATATAAGAATATTGCAGAGACCACTGAAAATGTACTGTGGTCACGGTTTATCGGTACATGCGTGTTCAGTACGAGAGTCCACTCTATATTGTCTTAATTATTTTAGTTAGACCTACTACATTTATTTTATAATAATATGGTCTACTGTGAAAAATGAAATTAAATATTATACAGTGGCGACCTTCGGTCCTCTGTCTTTCCTTCCTCTTTCTGTCTTTATCAGCCACACACCTATCTTCCTCCCATCACATGCCTTCCTGAGAAAAAGCAGCCGTTGTCTAGCAAAAAAAAAAAAAGTGCGTCCTCTCTCTCGNGAGAAAAAGCAGCCGTTGTCTAGCAAAAAAAAAAAAAGTGCGTCCTCTCTCTCGGCTATGCACGCTTGTCTTCAATTGACAGGTCTGGCTACAAAGCAAATAAACTGCACCTGGTATTTTAAGATTATCCGTTGCTCAAAATAGTTGCACCTACCATCACTAGTATTTCAAAGCAAATGGTTTTGCCTAAAAATGTTTCACAATACATTTTAACAAGGAATTATTACTTGCAAATATGTTTTCTTTTGTGATTTAAAGGTGTTTTTTTCCCATAAAGTTTGGTATTTAACTGTATCTGCCATAAAATCAACATATTTTTAAAACAAAATACCGTATTTTGGCATGTACAGACCATGTGTGTGTATAGACCAGACCAGAAGTCTTTAATGAAAAATTAGGGATAATTAATATTTCAAGTATAGGCTGCACTGAATTTTTGTATTCCTGTAAATATTGCCGGGTCTAATCATGCTAGTGCAGAGGCCAGCAGACGCACCAACAAACTACTACAACGTTAAACTAATTAGTTTCCCGTTGTGTGCGTCATCACTGTGCCGGCTGGCCTGTGCCGGCTGAAAAGTGGCAACAGCGCAGTATTCCGCTAGACAGAGCGAAGGGCGTGCGTAACTGCAGGAGAGGGAACTTTGACGTTATCGTGTCTGGTTAGTTTATAAATAAAATACACGTTTGGCATGGTTCTGCCCATGAATGAGCACCATAGCGATTTGGGTTGATATATATATCCATTTGTACATGCAACGATAATCTTTCGACCTTGCTACCAATCTATTTATGAACCGTTCTCTCGGTGCAAAATTGTATTTACACTTTTATTTAGACGACGTGAGCACCACGCACATAGTTTTGTTATCCGCATGTACGTGAAGTATGTAACAGATAATGCTGTATTACAAATGGAAAATTATGAAACTTAATGTTTGCAAGTTTTTTCATGGTAAAAAAAAGCTGACATGTGGTTTTAGATACACTTACACAAGCATTTTCATCATTTCACGAGAATGAGAATTATTACAAAATTTCACGAATAAACATAATTTACCAGTATTTCACATTATTTTGCAGTAATTTCTAGGCCCTAACAACACTTATAAAAGTCTCCTGCATGTTGTCTTTGCCTCATGTTTTTCTTAGGCACTTAAAACATACCCATTTACCACAGATGATAACTTGTGAATAACTATTAAAGAAATAAAGTTTGGTAGGAAATACAAGATTCTAACATGGCACATAACTGTGCAAATTTTGTGCATAGCATTGGATGACAGATCTATCCTTGTTTACCACTTGCGTAAAATAAACAATTTTTGGTTAAAATGTGACCATCAGTCAACAGGCTTCATTTATAAACTAAACATTTGTTTACTATAACTTTGGCAAAATTTGCAGCAAGTCGACAACAGAGATCAGCTGAAATGACAAATTGTGTAAACTCGCTATGCTANTAACTTTGGCAAAATTTGCAGCAAGTCGACAACAGAGATCAGCTGAAATGACAAATTGTGTAAACTCGCTATGCTAATACAGTAAAACTCTGTTAAAACATTATTGAAGGGACTAAAAAAATAATGCTCATTAAACAGCAAAACTTCCGAAAAGGGTCAAATTACACATGTGGGTATAGACAAGGTGCAAAAATATTCAAGTTATTAAGAAGGAAAACTTCGTAAGTGGGAACTTCTNTAACTTTGGCAAAATTTGCAGCAAGTCGACAACAGAGATCAGCTGAAATGACAAATTGTGTAAACTCGCTATGCTAGTACAGTAAAACTCTGTTAAGACATTATCGAAGGGACTGAAAAAATAATGCTCATTAAACAGCAAAACTTCCGAAAAGGGTCAAAGTACACATGTGGGTATAGACAAGGTGCAAAAATATTCAAGTTATTAAGAAGGAAAACTTCGTAAGTGGGAACTTGTNGTACACATGTGGGTATAGACAAGGTGCAAAAATATTCAAGTTATTAAGAAGGAAAACTTCGTAAGTGGGAACTTGTTAACAGGTTTTCACTGTATTAACACAACTTTCACACTTCTGTAATAGGACCAACACTTCTGTGGCATAGAAGCAAAGTTCAGAAAGACTCACCTGACAGCATGGTACTTCTGGGAGTCTGTCATCTCGTTGTCTTGTCGTGTGAGGCCATCATGCAGGCTGAAGGCCAGACTTGTCACCTTTTGTGTGATTACCATCAGTGGCCCTACACAAACAGTTTTTAACTGACCACACACACTTCCCCTCAACTCTGATCTGCATTTCAGTCATCTTTAAGCAGCTTGCTTAATAAATGATTCTTAACTTCACAAAAATTCATGTTCTCAGATAACCAACATAAAAATTTTATTACATACTGTATTAAAAGTGTAAACATACTGTGTGGAGTGCAAACACTTATTTGAAATTGTGTTTTCAAGCAACAGAATGTGACAATGAATGGTGAGCAACACAGTATTATCATGCAGCATGGAAGTAAGGGATGAGTGTTAATTATTTGTAATGAGAATAGATTGCAGATTTCTTCTTCTAATGTAGAAATTTAAAACATATTTTAGAAAAGTTTACACAAGTAGGCTGATACCCCTAATAGCACACTGTAATGCAGAATATTTTCTGCTTATTTTATGAGTCAAACTCCAATTTTTCAGGTTTCAGGGGATTTCAAATATTGGTAACATTAAAAGTATCTCAAGGTATGTACACTTTTGTGACTTGTAAAACTGTTAAATTAAATATAATTCAGTTTCTTGGAAAACATTTCTAGCAAAAACAAAAAAGCAGTTTTACAGCAGTCTAAATGTAGTCCCATGGTCAGTCAAAAAACAAGTTCTAAATTCAACAGGTAGACTGGATATATTTAAAGCATCACTGGAGTCACAACAATCACCATTTTAAAAGAGAAGTAACATTATGTNACAGGTAGACTGGATATATTTAAAGCATCACTGGAGTCACAACAATCACCATTTTAAAAGAGAAGTAACATTATGTACTTTAATTTTAAAATTTATTTATACAGATACTGATACTTAATTATGTGAATATTGAATGTAGCCAAAGACTGCCTAGTCTACTTGCAGACAGCGAACGCATGCAAACCAACCACAATGAATCNCGAATATTGAATGTAGCCAAAGACTGCCTAGTCTACTTGCAGACAGCGAACGCATGCAAACCAACCACAATGAATCCCACATTACAAACATGGCAACTTTGAATCCTTGGTTTAGAAAGTTTGAAACTAACAGAAACCAGCACGCAAGACTAAATAATAGTCATTCCGAAAAATATAAGGGAAACTAATATGTGATCATACAGTTGTCCAAATGTTAGTTGCCAAATGTGACATCACAGCTACATAAATACATTTTACAGAGATACAGGTGAAGTCAGATGCATGTAAAGAATTTGTTTCTTAAGGATTAAATGTAATCAAGAGCACTTGAAAAAAATTTTTCTCTAGGATATGAATAACCTTCTCAAGNTTGTTTCTTAAGGATTAAATGTAATCAAGAGCACTTGAAAAAAATTTTTCTCTAGGATATGAATAACCTTCTCAAGCATTGTTTACTCTCCAACATGTCGAAACGAAAAGAAATTTTCCAATATACATAGGCATTTATGTCTTAACAGAAGCAACATTATGCCAAGTCATAAGAANGACTGCAATTATATCAGCATTGTTTACTCTCCAACATGTTGAAACGAAAAGAAATTTTCCAATATACATAGGCATTTATGTCTTAACAGAAGCAACATTATGCCAAGTCATAAGAAATCAACGATAATGCCTTTATTTTTAAATTAAATAATAGCAGGTATTTTTGTGGGTGGCTCTTAACAGCAGATGAGGGAGAGGTGAGTTCAGTATGGAGCAATGCCAGAATGCAGAGGCAGGGGAAATGGGAGGTCCCCTAGAAATCCCGCCAACCAGCAGCATTGTCTGACAATTCCCAGTGCAAAAATTTGGGATTGACCCAGCCAGGAATAGAACCTGGTTTGCCATGGTAGGAGGCAAGCGCTCTAACCGCTGTTCCAACAAAGCCCAGTCATTATTAGAGACAATATTATATGGTGAACAGCAGTAAAAGTACAATAATATTTTACCACTAAATCATACACCAGAAAACACCAAAATTTATGTTAAAAAACACCAAATTTAGCCAAATCAAAATACACAACTTTATTAGAGGCATCATGATCTAAATTTATTCATACCTAACAGTAAAAATAATGTCCTAACATAATAGAAAAAGAGAAAAAATTAACCTAATTGTCAGCACACAAGTAAATAGAGCAATTAATATTTGTTATTGCCAACATGTGTAAAAATTAATATAAAGAATTAAATTCTTGCAGAAAAAAATTAACTTTTTAATAACTTTCCAAGCACTCAAATATTTACTTTCCAGGATTATTCTATAAATGAACTATTCAGTAGATATCATGTTTAAATAAAAGAATTTTTCTGTAATATATTGAAAATAATCTTTTAGAAGTGACTGAAGGAAAATCTATGTAACCTGTAAACTTCATGGTATGAACAAAAAAAACCTTCAATGTGATGTTTTTAATCCGTTATCTGTGGTAGCATTCAATGTTCTTTTGTGTTCTGTTGGTTCAAAAAAGATGCTTACTTCCATGTATGAAGTTGTGTAACATCACAGTACAGTAAACTCTTGCCAGTTCACGGCCCAAGAATCCACAGAACACTGAAATTCGCTGCGTTTCCGAAGCAATGCTATTCTAATGTGCTTTGACGTATCACAATGCGCTGTANGTGTTTCCGAAGCAATGCTATTCTAATGTGCTTTGACGTATCACAATGCGCTGTACTGCACTCTTAGCTGCTTCAATATTTGAGCTGCACTGTGCCATGATACCAGAGTGCTGCCTACCAAACAGTACTAGTCCAGCACGTTGAAGGTCAATGTGAGTCCTGTGAACAATCAATATGGCTGGTTCCGACTCAGTTGTTTGTCGGTGTTTTATAAAAATGGTGCCAGTGAAAAGGAAGTATGTAATGTTGACACTAAAACAAAAGCTTAAAATTAGAAAAAAGTTAAAGAGTGTTGCGTGAAGGTTGCTATTACCAAGGACAAGTATGGNAGTTGTGTAACATCACAGTACAGTAAACTCTTGCCAGTTCACGGCCCAAGAATCCACAGAACACTGAAATTCGCTGCGTTTCCGAAGCAATGCTATTCTAATGTGCTTTGACGTATCACAATGCGCTCTACTGCACTCTTAGCTGCTTCAATATTTGAGCTGCACTGTGCCATGATACCAGAGTGCTGCCTACCAAACGGTACTAGTCCAGCACGTTGAAGGTCAATGTGAGTCATGTGAACAATCAATATGGCTGGTTCCGACTCAGTTGTTTGTTGGTGTTTAATAAAAATGGTGCCAGTGAAAAGGAAGCATGTAACGTTGACATTAAAACAAAAGCTTAAAATTAGAAAAAAGTTAAAGAGTGTTGCGTGAAGGTTGCTATTACCAAGGACAAGTATGGCNTAAAACAAAAGCTTAAAATTAGAAAAAAGTTAAAGAGTGTTGCGTGAAGGTTGCTATTACCAAGGACAAGTATGGCATTGGGGAGACTACATTGTGTACAATATTTTGGGAATGGTGGGGGGACTAGACTGAAAATGTTTATAAGGCAACCAGCAAGATTGGGAAAGTGCTAANACAATATTTTGGGAATGGTGGGGGGACTAGACTGAAAATGTTTATAAGGCAACCAGCAAGATTGGGAAAGTGCTAATAATCACAAAATGCCTCTCACAGCTAAACTTTAGTGTTTGGACAATGAATAGTACAAGTGGTTTTCTTTGAAGCGATTAGAAGGTGCTGCAATATCAGAGCCCATGTTAATTGAAAAAGTAAAAAAAAAAAAATTAATAAAGAGACTAAAAAATTAAGCTGTGGAACCACTCACATTTTCAGAAGGTTGACTTACCACATTCAAGGACTGGTATAGATTTATGAAGTTAGATGTGTCTGGCGAGCAGAATTCAGTTGATGTAGATGCAGCTAATGAATTTGGCACCTTTTTGCAAAGTTAGCTACTGAAAGCAGATTGACTTCTGAGCAAGTTTACAATGCAACTGGTCTGCTTTGGAAATGTCTGCCAAACACAACTTTAGCAGGTGGTAATGAAACTTCTGCACTTGGGTTTAAGCAAAATAAGGAACGCAATACAGTTCTTGTATATGCAAATTCAGTAGGTACACACAGTGTGAAACTCGCTGTGGTCTAAAAATATACGAAACCAAGGGGTTTCAAAAACCTAACACATTTACAGTTGATTACAGAGCCCGATGTAATGCCTGGATGAATGCAGGAATTTTTCTCAGTTTAATAGCATCTTTGTGTTTACTGCAAAGGAAAACTTGAGAGAGAGAAAGGAATGCCAGGAAACAGTAAGGTGGTACTGTTGTTGGTCAACTGCTGCACTCATTCTCTTGCACAAGAACTCGCAAAAGGCAACATCACTATATTTCCTGCCACCAAATGTGACTAGCTTGGTTCAACCAATGGAACAAGGTGTAATTCAGAATTTGAAAAAGCTTTACAGGCACGATTTAATGCAGCAGTTAAACTATGATGGCAAAATAATTAGATTTCAAAATAAATACAACTTGAAAGATTCTACATTTGCATCATGTGCATGGAGTGCTGTGAAAAGTGAGACACTGCACAAAGCATGGCGAAAAATATGGCCATAAACAACACTTGAAAATGTAACAGACAATGAGGTCGACTTTCTAGGATTTGGAGATAAGACAACGCACACAGACAAAAACATACTGGGAAATTATTCAATTGGGTGAATGTGCTGACAAAGAAAATCCCACGAACAAACTGTCCACATCTGACTTAAATGAATGGCTAGATGTTGACAAAAAACATTCCAGGTATCATAGAAGCAACATAAAAACAGAAAACCGCTGAAATTGAAAGAAGTGGGGTTGAAAATGATGATAGTGTTGATGAAACAGACGTCGCTTGGAGCGAGACTGTCGCTGCGTGGGACACTATACTGAAGTTTTCCCAGAGCAAAAAGACTTGCTCATTATCGGAATAATGCAGTGTCGCATACTTCATTTTACATTNATACTGAAGTTTTCCCAGAGCAAAAAGACTTGCTCATTATCGGAATAATGCAGTGTCGCATACTTCATTTTACATTTATGCACAAAAGAAGAAAGGTCATTAAACAGTTCTGACATTCATAATCACATGGTAATGCAAGCAATGCAGAAACAGAGTCAAAGTCAGTTATCTGCTTCAACACTGGGTGCCATTCACTTACAATTCCAACAGCAAACCCTAAAATATAGCTGGTGGGTGTGGTTTTAGTGTAAGCAAGACATTTAACAGAACATTTGATCAGCTGAATGTTTATTCTTTGTGGCTATTGTACATGGGCATCGTTTACTGGCAAATACAGTTTATGCATTTTTACATGTTGAACATTAATTTTATTGTTTTGTGTTGCACTGTAGTTTCCTTTACCGGCCTATGGGCAGAGAGCAGAAAAAGCAATTATTGTTTCTGCAGCTCCATCCTCTTTGACAATGACAGGTTGTTTAAGTAAGAATGTCTTGTTACTGTGGACATTTNTATTGTTTCTGCAGCTCCATCCTCTTTGACAATGACAGGTTGTTTAAGTAAGAATGTCTTGTTACTGTGGACATTTGTCACAGACTGTCTCCGTATTTGACACCAATAATAGCCGGTATTTTAGTGCGTATTTTACATTTTTTTTGTTTGTTGTCATTAAGCATTGTCAAAAATCAGTGGTTTTCACAAATCCGAAGGTCACAAATTCTCGAGAACCATTTACTGGCGAGAGTTTACTATATGTATTTTTAAGTACAAATTAATTACAAACAGCATTAATAAAAAAACACTGAAATCTTACACTTTTCAAATGAAATTGAGTTGAAAATAAAACCACAAAATTTTAAAACCACTAATTACTAAAACTGTTTTTGAAAATGCAAAAGTCTGCCAAATGTTTTTATAAAATATAATAAAAGTGATTTAAAACACATACTTGAAATTGGTAAAAATAAATTTTATAAAATTTACAAAAAGTTTTTACTAGATGCCTAGATCCATCAACTGAAGGTCTTACACCGATCTTTAGTCCAAGTTACTCATTTGTAAACTAGTACTGTACTGAAAACAGGCAGACTTTACCTGTTATATCAAGAGTGTAGCACCCATAGTTGTATATCTGACGGTAGATCTGGATGCAGGACAAGTAGACTAGCGCCACGGCCAGCACCATCCTGCACAGCAAGCACTTGTGTCAACAGTAAGAACACAGTACTACACGTCCTCTCTGTGTTCCTGTGCAAGCTACTCTGCAACATTCCTTGCAAGTAGAATGTCTATGGAGCACACCACCTCCCACGAACAGTCACTGATTACGGTACATATCTGGGAAAAAAAATATAATTACTTGAATAATGTTTTGGTTCGGAACCAACTAAAAACAATTGTGTGACTTGACCAATCTTATTCCAAGATCAAAAGAAAGGAAATTATAACCACTCAAAAACTGGATCAAAATGAAGCAAGAAAGAAAAAGNGCAAGTAGAATGTCTATGGAGCACACCACCTCCCACGAACAGTCACTGATTACGGTACATATCTGGGAAAAAAAATAAAATTACTTGAATAATGTTTTGGTTCGGAACCAACTAAAAACAATTGTGTGACTTGACCAATCTTATTCCAAGATCAAAAGAAAGGAAATTATAACCACTCAAAAACTGGATCAAAATGAAGCAAGAAAGAAAAACCACTTAAAAATTGCTCTAATCTAATGTAACTTAAATATCATCAAGGTTCAGTTTTTCAAGTATTGAACAGAGAAGCAGCAAAAAATGTCATGTTTCATTAATACCCTGCAATATCACAGCTGCTATTTGAAAGCTATAATACAACCAAAACCCCCTTCACCCTCAATGTTCCAACAAATCTAAACAATAAGGGACACATGGTAATAAACTAGAATACTTATAGGCTTCCACAAGTCTTACCATATTGAAACTACTACTCAGACATTCCTAAAAATTCTATGCTATTAATTAAAAAATAATATTTCAACATCTGATTTGTATTTTTACTAAGAAAGTAACAAACTTGAAACAAATTTTGTTTCCTAGCAAACAATCAGCAGTTGACATCAGAACATTTCAAAGTGATAGCATTGTAATTTTGATATACAATTTTTAAATGTGTTTATTTAAAGGAACACAAAACAAGTGTAGTAGAGAGTTTTGTTATATATTTGTAAGTTTGGGCCACTGCATAAATCAGTGTGAAATGAGCGAGAATGCTGCGACTGACGCCGCCTTACTTCCTCTTTGCCTTGGCTAACACTAGCGGCTTATTTAAAACTTTGACAATCCAAAACCATTGAATGAGAAAGATCTTTCATTAACTACCCTTGATGAAATTAAATGCTTGCTATCTGTAATTCTGTTGTCTGCAAAGGTAAGTACAATAGTATTAATTCTTGATTACAGTGTATTGTTATGTCGGAACATGTAGTAGACAAGATGATAAGATGAGACTTCAAATTCACATACACAAGAAACAAAATTGCAAAAATATTCATACTGTTTGTATGAATTGCCCTTGAGGAAATTCTAAAAGTACTTCAACCTCTAAGTAGATACTCAACGTTACTTTAATAAAATTGTGTTCTATTACTGTATGAAGCAAGTAGGGAATTGACGTGTGACATGTATGGGTAACCATTTCCTTTTTGGAGACTGTGCATTATCACATGCGAAGACACGTGCCCCAGCAAGATGTGAACCACAACCGGCCGCTTCCAAGACAGCCGATAGCCTCCCTGGACATATCAGATACAAGGAGAGCTGAATTAAGCACCCAAATAGTCATTAATCCAATTGCCCGCACCTAGCAAATAGCAGTGAGAAGAAATAACCAGAGAGGCAATCCAACTGAGTTGCTCCTAACCAGGCAGCAGATACAGCCAGTCACACAAGGTAAACTACCCCCAGTCTTTCGCAATCGCTGGGTCAGCGCATCCCAGGTATGCTGCCCAGGAAGAAATGGGGCTGCACCAGCCAAAAATTTCCGACAGCCGAAGGAGCCCGCAGCACCCCAACCAGGTGTAGATAAAAGGCCTTGCACCCCCAAGGAACACCAGTTGATCTTAGCAGTTTGCTTCAGCTAAAGTTGTGCTGAAGCGCTCTGCTCATCCTCCTCTCAAGGAGCCCTAAGTGAAGTATCCAACTACTACAAGTGACTAGCGAATAGACGTCTTCCAGCATTAGTGACCAGGACAAAACCTCTGTGGTTCTGATCAACTGCAGCCCAAAGAGTCGACACACCACCTTGATACAATGCTGTCATACCATCATCACTTGCCACATGTACACAGCAGTGGTACACCCTGCCGTGCAACGAGTTTCCGAGTAGGTTTTCTTTAGCTCCGCCTCATCATGTGCGCCCATACGGCACCCTAACTGAGCATCAAACCCTGACACAGCTTACCTTCAGAGCCAACAGGCATGCTCCCAGACCGAGGGCACCCAAGGAAACCTCTGTCACACTACTAATACTCAATATGCCAGACACACATAATATATTCATCCCCTCCAACCAGTGAAACTCAGTGAAGCAAGGCATGAGAATTGTTCATAAGCAAGCAGCAGATACCGCCCAGACAAAGGATGCTAATCGGCTTCCAGCTTTCCCCGAGAGATCGCAGCCAAGGCAGCACAGGCATCGAAGGGGGGAGCCAACCCGAACAAAGATGCCAGACGACCGAAGGAAACCGAGGCGCATGCCGGCCACGACTTTATAAGACAGCGCACACCCAAAATACGCCAGTTGAATACTCAGCAGCTTGCTTGCTTCAACATCTAGTGTTGAAGCTCTCTCTCTCTCTCTACCTTACAATCTTCCTCACAAAGAACCTATAGCCTGCAGAAATCTTCCAGATCCAGCTATCAGCTAACCCCAAAGAAGTTTTCACCTCCCTAAACCACACCCATCACTTTGGTAGTGACACCAGAGTCCCTTCAGGACTAGTCGACAGTTAGGATCCAGTTGTTATTACGGCTACCTAATTTGTTTGCTCTAGTTTCTTTTGCCAACAGGTTGTAACGTTGTGGTTTTCCATATATTATATTTACCTGCGTTTCCAGATATTATAATTATATATGATTACAGAGTACTTGCTAATGTTGCCAATTCATTTCAAATAATTTCCAAATTCATCTTTATTACAGGAGTTAAATAAATTACAGTATAATCTTTGGTTATTTTAATAGTTTATTGACAGAGATCATGTGCAAGTATATTTCATTTGTTTCTAGACAATATTCAGTAATCTAAATTTGTTTTTACTTTTCATTTATTCTCTAGAGGGTACAAAGTATTGAACATTTATCAAATTAATGCACAAAAAAAATTTACCGGTTGTCTCTCATCTCGCCATTGCTGATTGACGGAGAGATGCAGCGTGGTCAAACGACAGCCAATTGGAGGACAGATTGCCACATAAGTAAGGCAGAAATAAAAACCAACTTAATTTTATAGAAAAAAAATCATACCACCATCGTCAAAAGCAGATGCGTGTGGTCAATTATCATAGAAAATATCATAATAATTAAAAAATATGTTAACATTAATGTTATTGCTGCAAGATATTTTTTAATATTTATAATAGATAATAAGAAACAAGTAAGTGAAATTTATTTTGTTTGAGATGAGAATAATTTGTCAACTTTGTTGCAAGAAAAAGCAGGTAAAAAAAAAATATTAGAGAAGCCGAGAATTTCTGCATATCTGATTCAACTGAAATGTTACAAGGCCCCTTCACCTGCTTTAGTGCAAGTTCTACCGGTACCTAGTAATCAGGATAAGTGCAGGAGAGAGTACGGTCACCAGGTTTATTCTTCAGTGAATAAACACATTTGTGTTTAACCAAAGAGTTTTTATTCTAGGGTGAAACTGTGACCACTCTACAACATGGTAAGCGCCACATCTCAAGGAAGAGGCAGGTGACTACTGCTTTATCTCTGAATTCCATTCTTAATGTCTGACTACGAGCCTCCCTTAGCCGGGCAGCATGTACGCCAAAAACTCTCATTCACTGGCTACCCATACTGTGGACCAAGCACACAAAGGTGCTTTGTGCATACGTACGGTAGAGCCCACTATTAGAACGACTTCGCAAGGAAGCAGTTGGGACACCTGAGTCAGCTAACCCACTCCTTTAACCACGTGAGATTCACCAGTGTAAGCGCCAGGACTGACAAGGAGTGATCTAGTCACCTCTGAACACACTCTAGTTAGAGATACTGTCACCTGCCCCTGCTATGTAGACGTGAACTGTTAAAACCTTATCCCATGCTATTCACCCATAGAGGTGGCACTGAGTGGAGCAACAAGAGGGCAGCTACTGCTCCTGTGGCTGACCAGTTAAAAGGTAACCCCATCCAATAAGCCTTCANACTTCGCAAGGAAGCAGTTGGGACACCTGAGTCAGCTAACCCACTCCTTTAACCACGTGAGATTCACCAGTGTAAGTGCCAGGACTGACAAGGAGTGATCTAGTCACCTCTGAACACACACTAGTTAGAGATACTGTCACCTGCCCCTGCTATGTAGACGTGAACTGTTAAAACCTTATCCCATGCTATTCACCCATAGAGGTGGCACTAAGTGGAGCAACAAGAGGGCAGCTACTGCTCCTGTGGCTGACCAGTTAAAAGGTAACCCCATCCAATAAGCCTTCANAAGTGGAGCAACAAGAGGGCAGCTACTGCTCCTGTGGCTGACCAGTTAAAAGGTAACCCCATCCAATAAGCCTTCAGCTGCACCACCCCCGGGAACGAACTCAGGTCACCCTTAGACCACTGAGGCCTCACCTCACAGCCCTCCCCAGCCATCCATTCGAGCCACCCCACAAGACAAGTAGAAAGCCGAATCATGTCGTCGTCTATCTGCGTCTGGCGCTACCTGTGTCTTCAGGCATCACCAGCACCATCTGCCACCCGCAGCCATCAGTGACTGCCACCAGCACCCAGCACCACATAGGACCGACCCAAGGACACTCGCCTTGCCGGTCACCCTGCCAACCTCTTTGGCCCTCCCATCAAAACCCCCAGAGCAGCACTCCCCATCATCTGCATCCGGCTGGGCCTGCCCCTGGCACTGGGGATTGCCCCAGTACCTTCAACCAGCCCACTACATCCAGCCTCCAATACCCGGACTTCAGCCGCCGCCTACCCAGGCACCCAGACCCATTACCACCAGAGGATGGCCAGTGGACATCCCTGCAGTCAGCTGCCCCTGTGCGAGGACCACCCCTAGTACAGCAAATCTTGAATGCACAACGACCCCGGGTGAGGCCCGAGAAAAAAGGAAGGCCAGCAACTGGCCTACCTGTCCAAACATGTTCAAGGAAACGATTAAGGCCAAGCGCCAGATATTACAGACTCCACTTCATTAGAGCGGGTCCCGAAGATGTTTCCCTGACCTGCCATACAATAAGAATCTTGCACCCATATGATGCGCAACGTAGTCTCCTAGCCGTCATGCTTCAAAATAATTAGAAATTGTAATGAAATGTATTAATTCAGGAGTCAATTATAAAACAATAAATGAAACTTTTTCAATGAAAATTGTGCTGTCAATCACACAGAAAAAAATTCTTCAGTTATTAAACCAAAATGTGACAGCCAGGATGCTTGGTGCGTCACCTAGTCTACAGGGGAGTATCTATGCGGGTTCAGGCCGAGAACCATGGGTGGCCGTATGGGCTGATTACTGTGGGTGCGCCTTAGCTCTGAGGGAGCCGGTATATAGAGTCGGCCTGGTCGGGCAGCAGCAAGCTATGTAAACATATAAGGCAGCGTGGGTGGATGCTTGCTTGCCACCTGCAAACTGGCGCTGTAGTTAACCTTTGGCAGGCTGCGGTGGACGACTCTCCAGGCCCTGTCAGGGGGTGGCTGGCATGCGGTTGGATTTAGCTGGTCCTGGCGCTGCTGAGCTCCGGGTGGTGGCAGCAGGTGGTATCGCTCGGTAGTGGGTATTGGCGAGGCCCAGTCCCATGGGCAGTCTAAGCTGGAGGTGGACGACTACTGGATGTGGTGTCCCGTTGGTCTTCTGGGGTGAATCGAATAAATGACGGGGGGAGACTGAGTGAGGCCCCTGCAGTCTGCGGGCAGTTTGTGCCTGATCCCGACCGAAGGAAAGGCTGAAGGCAGACTGGTATGGGTTACCTGGCAATTGGTTGGCTTTAGGAGCCGTAGATGCCTTCTTATTGGCCCATTTAGTCCCTCCTCGTCGGGTGAATGGCATGAGGTTAGGTACTATGGGTCGTCGCAGCAAGCAAGGGGCAAGTGAAAGTAATTCCCTGGCTAGAGTACTCAGATACGATGTCACACTGCATCAGTCCTAGAGCTCCAACTGGTGAATCTCACACGGTGGATAGGGCGGGTTAGCTGACTTGGGGTGGCGTTAACGCTTCGCTGTGAGCCACTCAGAGACTACCGGGTCACGTCTAGGCGTGACACTCCTATTGGCGAATTTCACGTGGTGGACGGAATGGGTTAACTGACTCAGGTGGTCCAAATGCTTCCTCGTGGAGTGTACCTAGTAGGGGGCTGTACCGTACAGGTGTGCCAAGTGCCTGGTCTCTTGGACTGACTGGTCTCCGAAATATGACGTAAAACCTACATATATTTGATGTGACCATCTTCATAAATAGATGACAAAAATGTTATTTATGTATTACCACATTCTATGAGTGTATACTGCCAGTATACAAACTTAAGTTAAAATCTACAACATAGTTTTGTAGGTATAGCACATAAAGATAAAATTACTTTATAGCCACCATGCTGAAAGTAAGTGTCTGTGACATTTAAAAAATATAAATATTTATATGGTTTACCACAGTTCAACTTCTTCACCAAATTTGGTAAGAATGGATGTATTGTTTCCCAGAGATATGACAAAAACTATTTATGTGGCAATATTTTACAAAATGGCCAACAAAAGTGGTTGTGTGTTAATATATATGATGCTTTNACAAAAACTATTTATGTGGCAATATTTTACAAAATGGCCAACAAAAGTGGTTGTGTGTTAATATATATGATGCTTTCAATATATTTTTGGCATACAACATTTGATCAAAATATGTTACATGGATAGTAGATATACCAAATAAACCTTAAATATTTGTATGACCGCCATTTTGAAAATAGATACCTAATTAAATTTTATCACTTACGTTTACCTGGCCTACCACAGTTTTACTTACGTGCCAAATTTGGTAAGAAATGGTTTAAGAGTTTCTGGAGATGAAATGTAAGAGTTCATTTAGTGCTAGGTTTCAAAATGGGAGACCAACAAGAGTATCCATTTCAAAATTTAATGCTTACATGATGCTCTGCCAGCATACAATTTTGTTTAAATCTGTTAAATGGTTAGAGATATAACATATCACCCTTAACATTAAAATGGAGCAGTCGTTTGAAATTAAGTGACCGGCATGGTCAAAAACTAGTCTGCTGTCCTTACTGAGTGATATATATGTACAAAGTTGGGTGAAATTCGGTTGACAGGTTAAAAAATTTAAACGCACACACACACACAATATATATGTACAAAGTTGGGTGAAATTCGGTTGACAGGTTAAAAAATTGAAACGCGCACACACACACACACACACACACACAAGAAAGTGATGATTAAGCCTTTCTTTCCTTTGGAAAGTAGGCTGAAAAACCGAAAAACTTCAAAAGCATAGCAATATCTTATATAATTGAGAGCTGTAAGCATTATATCATTACTTCTAGATTTGTACAGTCGCTACGAATCCAGATCAGTGCAAACACAATAATTATAACTATATTCTGGATTATGTTAAAACAAATAAGTAGTATGAGGCNAGAATCCAGATCAGTGCAAACACAATAATTATAACTATATTCTGGATTATGTTAAAACAAATAAGTAGTATGAGGCTATGGTAAAGTTTAAAATATATAGGAAAACCTAAGATAATCATACATAACCTATAATCAAGAAATTTTCTCCCATTCTAAACACTTTGACAAATAAATAATTTTCATATTTTATGGTATTTCAGTAAATAAAGAACTTTTATTTCTCCAGCCATTCCCAGGAAATTTATAGCTTTCATTTGTATTGTGTATTTCTGCATAAACTAGCATGTTATGTTGCATGTTTTCCTAGTACGGGCAGTTCATTGTCCAAGTGCTCCACAAAAGACATAATTTAAATTCCCATATTTTATTGGAAAAAATTGGTTTGTACATGTCAAAATACTTGTTTGTTAATTCCTTTGACTTTTAATGAGTATCGTACTAATTTTCGCATAGTAACACTGTCACTAGTTTAATCCTGTATGCTTGATAAAAAAAGACAAATTTATTACAGTATTAGCAAACATCTGTAATAAGTGTTACTAATGTTGGCATTGCAAAAAAACATTTTGCTTAGACTGGTACAGTTGACGCTCCCCGCGTCGATGTATTTTGGTCGTCAGAACACACGCGCTAGCGAAGCCGCAGGCGGTCAACACCAATAAATATTAAGGGTGGCGGACGTGTCCAAATAAAGGATCCCGCGCCTCACAGCTGCAAAGACGGGCCACCCAAGTTTTCTGCACGTGCAGACGGCATCCGGAGGCAACGGAAGCCACCAGGGCACGAACACAGCTACACTGGGCAGCTGCCCCAAGATACGCCGAGGTCCCACGACCCCGGGCTTCGCCGCAATAAACCAAGAAAAGCTTTTAGCGGGTGTACGAGAAGAATAGCAGCATATCCGGGGACAAGGGATGGACCAGTGTGGGCACTGATCCAAAGACCACCCGCCAAGTAAGCACGTGCAGAACGAGACAATGAAACGGCCATACCAGAACCGAAGGTCCATGCTGGGCAGCCCGAGCCCCAGACACGTGTTTTTATTACTCAGGGAGACGCCACGAGATTCCCGGACCACGTGCAGACGAGGCAGTTTGAATATGGCGAGGGAGGCTACAAAACGAGAGGAGTCCGAGGAAACAAGGCAGTCAGCGGACGGGCGTCGACGAGCGCGGAGCGGGTCGCCAACGACGGGCAGCCGACGAGAGTCCGAAGACGCGGAGCGATTCCGGAAGAGCCAGCCGACATCAGACGCAGAGGCCTGCCAGTTCCAGTTCACCAGATCTCAACTGCAGGACCAGCTACCAGCACAACAGGACAGATAAGTACAGTCATCCAGCGTGTGTGAAGGACCCTGAGTAGTGTTCCGCGAGTGCTACGAATATCTAGAATCACCCAGCAAGTACGAAGCAGATTATCCCCCCCCCCCACGACGCGAACTATACGTAATCTACGTACAGGAACGGGAGGGAGTTGTCTCGAGAACTTGTGTGGCAATTAACTTGTTTTAAAGCAATAATAAAACTAGAGATTTTTCTTGAACTCTTAATCATTACAGTGTATTGATTTATTAGGAAATTGGACCTTTAGAGAACAGTGTCAATCACCTTCCTCCAAAACCACAGCTCTGGGAGTTCTCAATTTGGCGCCGCAACGTGGAGGCGAGCTAACATCTGTAAGATGGAAGCAAGAACGAGTTAGTACCTGGGATAAGGGGGCCCTCTGCCCCGACCGAGCTAGCGAACACTTTTACGACTTCGAGGGCGTTGTACAAATAAAGTTTATAATAGTAGTAAAATTTATCCCTCATGGCGCCCAGCTTTACCGACAGTTTAACCGAGAAGGGAGAGGCAATAAAAACCCCCCAGTGGGTTACAAGGTCACCGACAGTGAACCATAACGAGCAGCCAGCCAGGCTAAACACAGACGCCAGGGAGGCCATGACAAAACACCCTGGAGCGTCTAGCAATGGTACTTTACGAAGTCCCAATTAACGAAGCAGAAGTAAGCAAGCATGACGAGAGGACGTAGCCAGGAGCGGGCAAGGGGACATAGCCAGGAGCAGGCAAGAGGACGTAGGAGCGAAGAGAGGAGGTCCATTTTCACTGGATGGTGAAAAGGATGTGGGATCAGGCAGTCAGGTTATTACCGTGCCGACAAATAAAGTAAGGAAAAGTACGTACTAATTCCCTGGACGGGGAATAGTGACACTTTCCAAACAAGTATTCCAGTATAAGTTAGCAAACGAGAGAGCAGAACGAGGAGCGGATGCCAGGAGCGGGCAGAGGACGTATTAGCGGAGAGTAGCCACTTCCACTGGATGGTGGGAGTGATGTGGTATCAGGCAGACGGGTAATTACCGTGCCGACAAATAAAGTAAGGAAAAGTACGTACTAATTCCCTGGATGGGGAATAGGGACATTTTCCAAACAAGTATACAAGTATACGCCCGCCATAAGTCCGCTCGGAATAAGCAGCAGAGTAAGGGCAGAAAAATAAATGCAACGTGTGGTACAGAGGCTGCGAGATAAGGGTAAAAGCAAGCTGCCAAATAAACCCAGTAAGATCGCGCGGTCAGCGCCGCGGAACTGAGTGCGCAGGGGAGTTTAAAAGGCGACTTCAGCGCCGCGGAACCTAGTACGCACGGGAATACCCATGTGGAGCGGACGACGAGAAGGTGAAGAGAGGCAAGCGAAGAGAAACGCTAGAAAATGGCCGTCCAGCGAGCGCGGGGATAGACGTGGGAGACAACAACGCGAGAGGGAGCGGCCGCGGAGAAAATGAAGAAGGAAGGAAGCGGACTGCATCGGCAGAGCGTCGACCCAGACCACTTCNGCTCATAACATTGACGGTAATTGGATAATACGTTTGGTGGATGCGCGGGCCGCTTGTATCGAATATTTCACGTAACGAAGCGGAGGGCACGAACCATGGTTTTTTACATTAGTCGTTGTTTATATATTTGTTACGCGTTACCACAATAACAAAGTCCGCAGGTAGTAATCTCGCTTGGAAAACGAGCAGGCATCGGTATTTGGAACCTACGATATTAAAAAGGCCCGGGAGAACTTGTATTGTTTTTTAGCGTCCGATTTATCGGTTGATTGATGATGTTAAGACCAGAGTAATCTAGTTATGTTCTTGAAACCTAAGAATTGGGCGGTGTTTTAGTATGTCCAGAGGAGTTTACCTATCAATCGATAGCCTCCGATTGATCTTTCTGTTATGCGTAATCAGTATGTATACCGCCGTTATAAGTTTATTTGATAAGATTAACTCACAAAATTTACTGAAATAAAGTTTTTAAAAAAGTTTTTGTTGTTTTTGAAAAAATTTTTACTGAAATAAAGTTTTTTTTAAAAATATTTTTTGGCTACGAGTAAAAGAATTTGTGCGTTCTTTTTGGAATCTTTAGCTTAGAGTTTCAATAAGATATTCTGAAGGTATGTAGTAGTTTAATGCGGGGAAAAATGGCCGTGCCGCGGTAATTAAAATACGGGTTAGTGCGGAAGGCGGGATTAGAGATTTAGAGCCTCAACCATGTGAAGTTATTTCTTTCGGGTACGAGTCACGAGTCACACGGGCGGAGGAGAGAAGGATGTTTTGTTTTAGGTTGGGAGGCCTATTAGCGCACATACATAAAGGATGCTTGTTTTGCCACTATAATCAGTGTTATTTATCTGTACCCACCGTCAGACCGCTCGGATGGAGCGGCAGGGGGATTTAGAAGATAAGAGGTTTTGTTTGTTGTTTCTAAAAGAGTAAGAGAAGCTTACTCGCATAACCTGTCTGAAACTGTTCAGTAAAAATTTACCCCGACCCGGACAGGCCGGGCAGTACGGCAGACAGAAAGTGTAATGAACCAGTGTAATTAAGTATAAGGTCTTGTAAATGGTATCGTGCAATGTTAATGTGTAGGGAGATTGTAAATAAGCTAGGTAACCAGGGTAAGTGTGAGACAACCCCCCCTCCCCACAACCGCCTGATAATCCGGAGCAGGTAAGAAGACCAACCCCGCGGTCTTCCCGACTTCGACAGCGCGGGAGCAGCGCCAAACGAGCGCACAGAACATCGAGCAGCCCAGATGACAATCAGAAGACGATTCGCATGTGTGCTGANTCTAAAAGAGTAAGAGAAGCTTACTCGCATAACCTGTCTGAAACTGTTCAGTAAAAATTTACCCCTACCTGGACGGACCGGGCAGTACGGCAGACAGAAAGTGTAATGAACCAGTGTAATTAAGTATAAGGTCTTGTAAATGGTATCGTGCAATGTTAATGTGTAGGGAGATTGTAAATAAGCTAGGTAACCAGGGTAAGTGTGAGACAACCCCCC
>NQII01000630.1:444560-475109 GCA_002778355.1 Clitarchus hookeri | reverse complement strand
ACGCGACCTATACGTAATCTACGTACAGGAACGGGAGGGAGTTGTCTCGAGAACTTGTGTGGCAATTAACTTGTTTTAAAGCAATAATAAAACTAGAGATTTTTCTTGAACTCTTAATCATTACAGTGTATTGATTTATTAGGAAATTGGACCTTTAGAGTACAGTGTCAATCACCTTCCTCCAAAATCACAGCTCTGGGAGTTCTCACAGTCATGTGCATAAATTCATATTAATTTATGGAAAACTGTGTATAGACATGAATAAAATAGAAAACATTAATTTGAGCGATTTCTGAAAAAGATACAATAATTCATAAACTAACTCATTATAATTTTAATGTTTATCTATAACATAGCAGCCACAACTTACAAGAACAGCATGTTCACAATAAATGGATAGCAATATTTTTACCAATAAGCATACTAATTTAAAAATCCATTCAAATATGTAGTATCTTGACTATTATGTTTGAAAAAAAAAATAATAGAGGTGGCTGCTCTGTAACATAGCCATTGTCAAACGCAAACCAGTTGGAGGATAACACGAAGACGTGCCAGCAAAACAAAATCTGCCATCATTATTCGTAGCAGTGAAACAACAAAATAGTGTAAAGTGGCTGAACTGATTATATACTATTCATATGATAAGTCATATGTAACTGAACAATGGTAACTCGTTCCAAGGCATGGAAGCGGGAGAGAACGTGAGAGATGGAGAAGATGCAGTGGACAACCTTGCATGGTGAACAGTTCAGAGCAGACTGCCGGAGGGGTGGAAATGTTTCCCCCTCCATGACCTTCCTAGTGGAGTGACACAAGGCGAAGATACCAATACAAGCCTTCTACCATCCTGCCTTGTCCCGCCCACCCACTGTGATATTGGGTTCGCTGCTCTGGGTAGCCCATTAACTGGTGTGTTGTATAGGATTCTCAATTTCTGCATAGTTGGAGAGAAAATATCTTCAGAGTTGTTAAATGCACATTAAAATGACTGAAAACTTGCTTTCTCTTGGGCAATACTAATGCATATAACTTACAGGTTTTCTTAGAGAAATTCAATATTACTACTCTTCAAAGAAAATCATACTGCTGAACACAATAAAAAAATATTTAAAAAACGTGAAAAATTATCAAACTAAAAAAATTTATGAATTTACTAGAGTGACACGTGATGCATACTGCCTCATCTTCATGTGACGCCACGTCACACAGAAGGGGGGTTTTGCTTCCAGAGCCAAGCTGCATACCCCTAGGTAAGAGGCACTCAAGGAGATGGCAATCAAAGCCATCTTTGTCATTATGTAAGACATCACGTGTCTTGTAATCACCCCCACATGCAACAGAAGCCAGCAATGAAGCCCAGTCCTGCCCCGAAACTAACTGCAGAGATGCAACCTGCACACAAGAAAAAACCGCTACTTCCAGCCTCCCCTGAGAGAATGCGGCCTGCGCTGCTAAGGGAGGAGTCCTAGTCTGAGAATACCAGACCAGCCAAACGGCGTCCAGCAACCCCCGAAGAAGTCTTCGCTCCCATACACTCACTACCATTTTGATAGTGAACCCTGAGTCCTTTTTGGACAACAGTGTAGATTAGTTAGGGTGAGTTAGTGTCGCAGCTATCTAGCATATTTTTTACTCATGTTTAGTTTTGCCCCAGGTCCCCTTCATCTGGTTTAATGTAGTCTACTTCTGCCAGTTTCAGTACAATTGATAGCTAATAGATAGTACAGGTCACCATGTCTATTCCTCTGGGGAATAAACACGTATTCTTACCTAACCCCATGTACTTATTCTAGGGTGATAGTGACTTCAGACATAGTAAAAGTCAAACCCACAAACGAGAAGCAGGAGACCGCGTCTTCAAACCCACTTCACCAAAACTAGTGTAGGACTGTGGACTACCCTTAACCAGACGCAGGCAGCTCGCCAAACATCACCCAGTTGACAGCCACCTGTACCTTGAACCGAGTACTTCGGAACTTGGAACATTGTCAGGTAGAGCCATAGCCACTAGGAACACACGCGACAAAGCGGTTAGACATCCAGATCGGCTAACCCACTCCATCCACTGCATTGAACTTAGCCGGTTGGAGTGATAGGACTGATTCTGGTTGGCCTAACCCCTTCTGGATATACTTTAGCTAGGGATCTTGTTGCCTGCTCCTCCTTCATGTGGTAGACCTTAGTACCTTCCCATATGCCCTTCACTTATAGAAGCAGTGAAAGGTGGAGAGCTAAGAGGACAACTACTGCCTCTAAGCCTAGTCAGTTGCCCTGCAACCCTATGCAGTCTGCCCTCAGCAGCCTCTCCCCATGGTATCGAGCTCAAGCCACCTGACGACTGGCTAGGCCTCACCTCCCAGTTCCCCCTAGCTCCCTTTTCCAGCCACCCCAGAAGATCGCCGGAGATCCTCACCCATTTGTAGTCCATCTACGACTGGGACTTCCAGTACCTTTGGGTATTGCCTGCCCATACTTCCGGCCTACGACGTCCAGCTGCCCGCCACTGGAGCCCACCAGTCCAGCCAGCAGCCGCCAAGCCAGGATGTACTCCGGGTGAAGGCCACTGCAGGTAACAGAGTGCCCTTGTCAAAACCTATTGTGGGTAGAGCCATCATCACCACACCAGACTTTGTGCCGTATCAAAGGGATACATGCTCCATCCTATACCACAGCAGGGTTAACACCAGGCGACAGATCATTCAAACTCCCCTTCAGTGATTTATAGCCAGTCTCTCTGCCTGGCACCAAAGACACCTTTGTCTGACGGTGACGTCACTGCCATTTCCAACCAGACATAACGTATCAAGAGATAACATAGAATGCACAAGTATTCACAGGGCAGTACTCGTAGATAGACGCACACAAACATATTTTCCACGCAGATGTACAGTTGTGCAACATTTCACTGGCTAGGCCAGCTTCATCAGGCGACGAGTGGTAGCAAACTGCAGTCTGGCCTAGCCAGTGAAACGTTGTGCGCCCATGCATCAACGTGGAAAATGTGTTCATCTGACTTTTGTTTGTTTTCTTTCCATCTAAGAGTGCATTGAGTACTTGTGCATTGTCTACTTTTTATAATGTAATCAGTAGCCTAGCGACCTATTCCAGTCATCTCATTGTTAATATGTTGAATTTGGTAGAGAGATGATCCTAATTGTACAGATCTAGTTAAATTAGACTGGCGTTTCCAAAACAATAGTTATAAGCAATCATATTTATCAAAAGTAGTGTAAATAAATAAAAATAAATAATGGTTGAAATGTTGCTCCCCTTACAGTATATCAAGTGTTGCAACATGGTGCTAGACATTTCCTCCTTTCAGATGGCCGACTATTAATTACCAATTACCGTAATTCAAACATACCTATGATGTGCAACATGTACAAGTTAGACAGCCTTATTATAAAATGTTAACACATTAAATTGCACTTTTCCTTGAAAAGGAGACAGAAAACCACTTGGGAAAAACAATCCTGAGTGCCAGGACTAATCCAGGATGACCTGAATGCAAGTAGGTACAAAGCCCACTGCATGACCAAACACAGTTTCAAAAACAGATTTGGGGACAAAAAATGGTAACTTAACACAGATGCCTACCTGGAATTATTTTCATGTGTGAAGCTCAGAAGAGCAGGAACCATAAGGGCTACACTGCCACATGCATCAAGTGCACCATTGCCGCTACGGCAAGGCTCTGAACTCTAGTGCAGTGTTCTCGTCATTTTGCATAAACCTATGCGACTTGAAGTGACCCCATCATTTTATTGGTGGGAAGTCTGCAGCAAAGTTCATTCCCAAGATCATATCATAGTTTCGCCCTGTCCTGGTAATACATTGTAAGATTCAGTAGTCTCAAAAAGTTGTTTTTACCAATGTTGGAAGTCTTCAAAATAACATTAAAAGCAAGAGTCATCTCTTGAAAGAACAATTCCTTCTCATCTGGGCTACGCTGTCGTTTTGCAGGTCAACATAAAGGGGACACGCATAATACTTTCACAAAAAATCTTGTATTTCAAACACACTGCAACGTAGTTCAAGCGTCAGGTAGGCGACCACCTAAATAAGAAAAGTACTTTAAGCAGGAACATTGTAACAGTTATATTGTATTTCACTAGGTTCCTCTCCCAAACATATCGTTGCTTAAGCCTTGAGTAGGGGTGACAAGCCTGAGTTGCCTGTGAATACCACAACCCAGCGATATACCATAACCCACTATGGATGATTCTTACTTCTGCATGATCCGTGGGTTCTGTGTGCGAATGATGATGTAGCAGAGTGCAGGCAACCCTCCCAGATGAACTGCTTGCCTGCAACAAAGATGATACACATTCTCAGCCATAAACCCTATCTTAAATATTATCTAATATACAACAAAGTGAAACAAGCAAGTCTGGCAAGAAAAACCATATTAAATTATTTAATTCAAAAAGACATTTTTTTGCGACTGCTAGTAATGTTCAGGAGATGGTTTATTTCAATTTATTTATTTGCCCCCTTCTCAAATTTTGTAAAATGTTTCATACCTATTTTGAATGAATCACCAAGGCATCCTAACTACGTAATGACTTTATGCTCACTTTACATGAACACTGATTACATTGCACATAACTTTGTCCTACAACCATTCACGTCACTAGGTTTGTAAGACCCCTGGTGGTAATTCTACAAGGTCATTATTTCCCACTCTGTTACAGCCGCCATCTCCACTAGAGACGCAGTAGAGTAAAAATAGCTTGTTTGCACAGTCCCTATTAAAAAGTGAAATTTTGCTAGTGAGAATAAGAGATGTATTAATTACTGTTTGCTCCAGATCTCATGATAGATGTTTCAACAGGGCTGAGGTGCAAAAGGACACACAAAAAGCAATGGAGGTTCGTAGAAGTAGGTAAACAGTCGGACAAACTCTGGGCAAGGATGTAACAATATGCAACCTAAAAATATAGCTCTTTATATTCTCAGTAAGTCACTATTGCAGTGGAGCAATACACTCAGCAAAGCAACTCAGAAAATTATACACAAAAGAGAAAGGGAGACAATAAAACAAATAGTAGTTTTAACATGTGATTAAGCAAAGGTTAAATGTTTTTATGTGCAAATAAAGGGGGAAACATGTTGTACACAGTCATAAATAATTCATAAATTGGCCAATTCTCCCATATCTAATTTTCCTGTCAGTGGCAAGTTATGCTGAAATACTGCAACCTCTTAACGAAGCCACAGCAGAACTTTGTGGAGACCAAATACAAATACCTACAGCATCAATTGTCATCCCACTCATTTTTTAATGACAGCTTGCCTAGCAAAATACTGTGAGGATCACACTGGTGAATTGGGGTCTGGTGTCATGTTTTCACGAGCAATTCTCATGGCCTTAAAAGCCAGTTTTCTAGTGTACGAACAAAGTGAACCATACTTTACAGCTATGCTCTTAGACCCCAGATTTGAGGCAGTTGTCGTAACTTCAGATGAGGTAACTTTGGCAACTGAGCATCTAAGGAAAAAACTGCAGGAAATTTCTTCACATCCTATTGGCAGAGGAGAGTTAATTTTTATTTTTAGGAATTCAAGTTGCGTGTAAATAAGTCACCCATCAATTTATCAATAACAATTATTTATTTTGTTCAGAGACTGTATCAACTTCAGGTCAGCTTCAGATAAACACAAAAGCAGCAACTTGTGGTGAGCCTTCGACCAACTGGTTGCTGCTTCCAGTTCAACCACCAAATCATCACAACTATCCGACTATCTGAACATGTCATGCATGCCCAGAAGTCAGGATCCACTGCAATGGTGGCAAAAGAGAGGCAGTGAATGGTTTTCATGTTTAAGCAAACTAACAGCAAAGTGTTACCTTAGTATTCTAGCTACTGAAGCATCGAGTGAGAGATTTTCTCAACAACTGGAAACATTGTACCATGAAACAGGAAAATCTTATGGTGGAACCTGTTCAAGAACTGGTTTTCTTGTATAAAAACAAAAGTTTTGAATGTAAGATACTCTGTTTCTTAATATTAAATTAGTCGTAGTTTTATCAACAAGTATATACTTGAAGAAAATTTTGTAGGTTCAGCAAGGAAGAACTGCAATAATGATTGAGATTTTCCTGATCTCACAGCTGGAAACATTGTTACAACTTAATTAAAGAAATTTGCTGTTTAACATGTAGAGGGACTAGTTTTCTACCCTAGTATCAAAACAAATAATGAACTTGTGTTATGAAGTGTTGCATCTGCTGTGCTTGTAAAATTAACCTTTTATTTATCACAATAGTATCAATTGAAAGCTAATTTTGTTAAATTCCACAAGAAAAGATTAATTCACTTAACAGTTTAAGTCGCTGAGATTTTTCCAGATCCTGTCTAGTTTCCAGAGGAAAAATTTTTCCAGCTCCGAATTTTCTCCTGTTTCTGCACATCCCTACTTATTTACAAGATTTCTTTTGTCTCTTGGTGTAGAAGTATTAATTTCTTGTTTCGTCTCATGTATATTTATTGTATGTGTTTTTTTTTTTGTTGCTACGATTGTTGTATCAGTTCTCATGGAAAGCAAAAGTATCACTTGTCAAACACAGTGACTCTGCCAAGTCATGATATGAGTTTCCAGCAAACTGTCTGTGATAATTGTATGGCAGTTGTAAAATTATGGTGTCAACAAATTCTTCATTATTCATGGGTGCTGTGAGGTGTCTGGTACATTCGTACATTTCACTGAAGTGCTTATCTGTAGTTGGATTTTTCTTGGGTCAAACCTTTCATGTCAGATCAAATTAAAAAAAAAATTCAAGCTGCACTATTTTTGATTTTGATAAAAATTTGTTCCTATGTTACCCTATCCTCAAGGTGAAAGAAAAACATTAATTTAGATTTTTACCTACAACAAGTGAATGATGGCAGACATTTTTCACACACACACTCCAAATTTCACAGAACATCTAGAGTTGAAATGCTCAGATGGAGTTCCGAGCACAGAAATGGCAACAGTTAGATGAAAACAACCCAGCCTACTCCAGAGAGTGAACAAGCAGTAATCCTGAGGAACAGCATTGACGACTCCTGTTGTGTAGCAGTAAGTTCAGTTTTAATTTCTACAAAGTTCTGAGTAGCTTGTGGGAATTTTCTGTGTCCACACTAATTTGATTTATTTGAGCTGACCTCTGTCTGTTTACAAACTCATTTCTCAAAAGTGTATTCTGTTGTTCCAGCAGTTCTGCCTGCCTTTTTTCTTGCTGGGCTGTGAATGTAGACAGTTGTATTTTATAATATAAATATACAGTGTAATAGTATCTTATGCAAGCTTTTAAATGACACTAAAAACTCCACAAACAACCTAAACCTACCACTCTTGGCAGATGTCATCCGCGGTATGGCAAGTGAAAGAGAAACAAGAGATGGCAACTAAGGAAGGGGAAGTAGTTATTTATAGCATGCCACCCCAGGCTACAGCGATGCTACGGCAAGAACATCTACACACACAAGACCTGTCCTTGCCACACTTCTCGCTGCATTAACCCTCAAAATTAAATCTCAACTAGCAACACATGCAGCCCAGCAAGAAAAAAAACAGGCTGGACAACTGTCTATTTTCAACATGGTGGCTATCTGCTTTCAGCATTCAGATGACTACTTTACCCCTCTATAACCCACCCTAATTCACCAAAGTTGCATTTAGATATCTGATCTTTTGCGTGCTTAGTGTCTTCATGTAGAACAGTGTGCAACATTAAAGTTATCCGGGTTGAAGATTTCAACCCCGGGTTACAAATGAAAATAATGTAGGAAATGGAGGGGCGACCAAAAGAATAACGTATCTCACTAAGGCAATGAATCACAGGAATCTCCACAAAAACTGAACAAGCGAGGGCAAGCCGACTATCAAGATCAAGCTGGTAATCAGCACCATGAGAATAACAGCCAACCTCACCAGCAATTTGTAAGCACACCACCAATTCAAGCAGAGCAAATGCCTCAATGCCCAGCAAGAACAGTTAAGCCCACTTGCACCTGTGATCCCTAGCCAATAACTTCCATATCAATGGATACCTGTGCAAGGTGGATTACCTATCTCACAAAGTAAAAAGTCAAACTAGATCAGATACTATTGCCACTAAAGTTCTTCCCTAATTGGTGAGTGACAAACATGACAAGAGGTTGCCTAGCATCTCAAAAGAAAACATTTTAAGTCCAGTAAAACAGAGATTAGTAATAATCTCAAAGTCACGAAAGCATTATCATAAGCTTTCAAAACTGCAGAAGTTTAAAGTAGGCAATTTGGTATTGAAACGCACAAGGTCTGTCAGTTCTTTTTGGGAGCATCTGGCAAAGAAACTATTTCTCTTGTTCGATGGTCCTCTAATAGATGACATACTAAAAAAATTAAGACTAGTTATGTAAACCTCTGAAATCCTCCATTCTGTCTTCTTTTACACTGAGGAAACATTTTTAAACAAATAGGAGATTCATCCAGAGCAGCACATGCATGGTTAACAGATTCTACAGCAATGCATTTTGGCTCAAAATTACCATCATTCTTGTGTTCTTCTCCATCAAACTTTAATTATATGGTTTAATTCAACTTTTGAAAACAGCGTGCACATACAGCCTTACCTGGTATAAGTTTCAGATGTTCATGTTTAGCAGAGAGCTGTACAGTGAATTCCCTTAAGGACTTCACAATAAGTTTATCATGTCAAACGGGTCACAACACTTATTACCATACAAATTAAAGACCTTGTCAACATATTTTTTGTAATGGTAAGTACAGATATTTACAACTTCATCCACACCTGTTCTAAGTCTAATTAATGGTTTTATTTCATCACTTATGTCACTTTCAATTATTAACTGATGATTTAGAGTAAACAACTTTATGACACTCATCCTTAACTAATCAACCAACAGAACACTCCATTGTCACTTGAACTAAATACAAAACATTCCACCAGGACAGGCAACTAAAGAATGAATCTCCAGGCAGGATGCATCTAATCATTTGCTTATTTGCATGATGCAATCTCATAAAACAGTTGCATCATCTTCAGACTTTCGGACATTACAGAGTGGTTACCATTACATGTAATAAATATCATGACTGAAAACAGCTCCATGAATTTTGCCTTTGATTTTTATTAAGTTAAACTTTGTCTATAGTTTTCAAATTACAGTACAGTAGGTAAATATATATTTATTTATGTAGTTGCAAAATTTTGAATTTTAAATTTTTCTTACATTGCACTGCCCAAACAGTGTATTAACACTTAGTATCCCTTGTCACCCTAATGTTAATGACATTCAGAATGAAGTAGGATTATACATATAATGCACAACAAATAAAAGTAAAAATTAACTTTTGTTTTTGTTTTTCAAAGGTCTGTGCATAACAGAATAGGAACACATGTGCCCTATAGCTATGCATCAGAGTATCATTCACAAAAAAACCCCAATTTTTATTTTGTCCCCCACATAACTTGTTTTGGCTTCGAAAACAGCAAATTTTAATTTTTTTTTTTCCTAAGTTGGGACTATTTTTTCTAGGAAGGAAAACTTCAACCCAGATAACTTTTATGTTGCACACTGTTCTACATGTACACACAAAGCACACAAAATATCATATCTCTAAATGCACCTTTGATGAAGCAGGGTGGATAAAACAGTCATCTGGATGCTAAATGAAACTAAAATAAAATGAAAATTAGAACAAAATAGGTGACATTAAAAAATTTACTGCTAGTTAAATAAACCTCCGAAATCTGAGAAATTTGCTTGCAGTGTGTATGAAAAATGGTTGCCATTATCCACTTGTTATGGGCAAATTCTAAATTAAGGTTTTTCTTTCCCCTTGAGAATAGGGTAACATACAAATTTTTTTTCATCCAAATAAAAAATGGTGCAACTTTAGTCCCTTGATGATTTCACATGGGTTGACCCAAAAGCAAGAGTCAGAAAAGAAAAAATTTATGCAAAAATACTTAAGATACCACATGAAGAAAACAAAAAGGTTAAAACATTTCAAATACTACATGATTGCCAGGAAAAATTTAACAATTCAAGAAAGCCCACAACACAGAAAATGTTGCATTCAAGATAGTATGTGCTAACTCTGGAACATTAACAAGTACAGCGCAGACTCTGAAACAAAGCACTTGTAAAAATGACAGTGCATCACTGGACACAGTTTTACAGACAAATGTGAAGGTTACACAAACAAAGGATAGCTTGAAAGTGAAAGGTCGTGGACCAATGTCACCAGTAGTCAAACATGCACAAATAAGAATAGACCATTATCTTTTACAGAGCGAGAGAAGTAGAAAGAGATAAGAAGAAAGAAAAGGAAAAAGGAAAACAGAAAAAATTAAAGACAATCCTGAACTGCAAAAAAACTTTCTAGAAAAAGAGAGATGGTAAAGTAAAAATGATAGCAACGCTTAGTAAGTGTGAACTAATAATCAAAAGCATGTGGAAAACCAACACTCAAAACTATAGAAGAAAAATGGGTACAATATGAAATTAAATTTTTAGAATCAAATACATTACCTAGTGGCCCTAAATATGCTTACTGGATAGTTCTAATGATCTAAACAATGTGTACCAGCAGCTCTTAACATCAAGGTATTGAGAGCAGAGGAGGGTGAAGCGAGGAGAGTATGGAGCAGCGCAAGAATGCAAGGATGGGGGAAACAGGAGATCCCAGGAAAAACCAGTCGACCAATGGTATCGTACTGCACAATTCTCGTATGCGAAAATTCGGGAGTGGCCCTGCCGGAAATAGAGCCAGATTCGCCTGTATGGGAGGCGAGTAATCTGACCAATACCAATACCACCAAGTTTCTGTATGTGTTTGTGGGGGACGAAACTTTTTAAAACCAATTAATAAGAAACAGTTGAATTACGATCGGATGGTCTTCAACTACAGATTATCAAGGGCAAGAAGAATTGTCTAAAATATGTGTGGCATACTGTCAAATAGATTTAGAATTTTCCATTCTGCTATAAATTTGAAAGACGCAAAACATATGAATATCCTCGTCTTGACATGCTGTTATCTTCACAATTTCCTAATACGGTCTCAACGTTCATATATTACACCCGACTTAAATTATATGAATTCAAATGAGATTATTGAAGTGCAAGGGCTAGTAGATCTACAAAATGACACCAGCAGCAGGAATGTTAGTAATGATGCTAAATATTGTCGAAATAAGTTTGTGGAATATTTTGTAAATGAAGGACGAGTTGAATGGCAGAATTACTCTGTTCCAAAAACATATTTTGAATAATTTTTTTTTGTGGTGGAGATAAACAATTTTTAAATAAAGTAGCAATTTGAAATAAAAATGTATCTGCAGCTATGCATTTTTAATTACTTACCGCTTCCTGATTTTCATCCTCGTCGTCCATAGTATTAACACTTGTTACAGTCTGCTGTTGGTCGCTGACGAACGAAAGGAGATCATAATACCATAGTGATGCTTTGTATACTTCTCCAGTTCCTGCTCCACTTCTTTCACTGTCTTGAACCTTTTTAAGTTTTTTGTTATAAGTTGAGCGTAGGCTATTAATTTTGGATTTTACCATCGCCTTTGTAGCCTTTTTATCGTATTCCTGGTATTTCTTTAATAGGAGAGTGTAGGCAACTTCCCTAATGTTTGCATTGTGATAGCGTGCGTCGTTTTGTTCCACAAACACAGTGAAGTTTTATAACTTTCAATGAACTCTACAACAAAATTGTGATTCTTGGACATAGCGACAGTTGCATATGTGCACTGTGCCAGATTTTCAAGAGAGCTGACGTGAGCGAACGGACTGAGGCATGACGCACTTGGTTATACTTAGGAATTCTAATAACTGAAATGAAACAAATAGGTCTATCCATCCCGTCAGTTCTCAGTCTCAGTTTCAGTGCTTAATTTTTACACATAGGAAAAACTGACAGTTTAGACTGAAACTAAACTGACTGATATGACCATCTAAAAGGACCCTAATGGAGATAAACACATACACAAACCGGACACAGCTGTATCACCTGACAGCTAACGCATACATGAATGCAATGTCTATAAATGTCAAACAATATTTATGGACCATCAAATTTCAAGTTTTTCTGAAGCATTACCACAAATTACCAATAAATTTATCTCACTAAGGGAATATTGCTATTTTGTAGGTCATTGTAGAAGCCAACTACCTAGGAGACTGATTAAATATGAAAGCAAACTAAGGCAAACTTTGTGTTAGAGGTATTAAAAAAATTTGGGGAAATTATCCTGCCAGATAAATGTTACATTATTTTACAAACATTTCCCCATAAAATACAGCCAAATTAAAATTTATACCTCCTTACTTGAACGGAAAAGAATTTATAAGGAATTGCTTCAGTAGGCATAAAATACTGTTACGCACTCAGTGCTTCACATCCTGCGCGAGCGAGTGGAAGTGAAGGACAGCAGTTATATGGTAGCTGCAACAAGTCACTGAAATTTTTTGAATTACAGGAGCACACTAAACCAAGAGCCACGTATCTATTACCAAAAAGTGAGCACACACTATAATTCTTTTGCAGCACATGCTGCTGACCTTGGTTGTATAGAGTTTTTTCTGCATTTATCTGAAGAATGTTCTAGTGGTTTGCTGCCCTAGTTTCTCTAAGCGTGACTCAGGGCGCATCAAACTTTCCAGGTCAAGACCAGCACAGTATAAATTGTGTGACGAGTGGCTGAGTTTCAGCGAAGACTACGAGCGGCAAAAGAAGTGACCAGCAGAAGAGAAATCTGGGACTGCGAATATCAAGCAGTGAAGAGTGTGGCTGGTAGGATGGACTATTGGACTATATGCTTGAATGAAAGATATTACAAATGATGGCAACAGACAGACGAAGTGTGTTAATGATGAGTGAGTTAATCGACTATAACCAACCAGAGACATTAAGAAGGATGTTAACAAAAATAGACAAATTTTGCACTCATTTTGACAACTAAAAAGAGTAATAGTGGAGATGACAACAGACTGGACCCCCTCCCCCCACTGGTGTCGACCTTAGAGCTACGTTTTGGCGACAGATACCTGCGACATGCCCATAATACACAGCTGCGAAGCCGCACCCAGCGTCCAGAGGAGCCACTGCAGGAGCTATGGCAAGACATAGTGCGGCTGTCTCAACTATCTCTGGGAGGGTGCTCCAAGGAGGCGTGCAATATCATCGCAGTCGGCTTCTTCATCGATGCCATCGCCGACACAGAGGTATGGCAAGCAGTACGTCTGGCTGCACCCCACCACATGCAGGACACCCTGGCCCAAGCACTGGAGGTGGAGTCGGCAAGACAGGGGGTCGCACCCAGATGTCCAGTGATGGTGAACGAAGACATAATAACGAAAACACTGATGGAGATGCAGACGACCATAAGGGACATCGCATCCAGGGCCCGTGCTACAGAGCCTTGCCACCCCCCCCCTCCTTAATGCTTTAGTGTTGGTCAGGTGGACAGCCGGAGCACCTGAGAGCCTACTGCCCACAACAACAGAAGCAGCAGCGAAATGCAGCTGATAATGCAGCACATTTGAAAAACTTGTAAACACTGATCTTGGGGGGGCGAAGGTCAGTGAAAGCTGAAGGGAAGACCCCAATGTTATTACATGAACAGACAGTGAAACAGGATAGGGATGCAATACTGGTGGAGGGGAGCCTGAATGATGTTCCTTGCCAGATGGTCGTAGACACTGGGGTGACCATAACAGTAGAAAGACCAGACATCCTCAGGCCTTCCCCCTAGCAATCGCCCGACGACAGTATAGAACGGTGCTATTTGACTACAGTAACAGGTGAGACGACACCTGTTAGAGTTAAGAGGAAAGTGATCTTGAAGCTAGGTGACCTTAGCATAGAGCATGATGTTTACGTAGCAGCAATACAGGATGAATGTCTTTTGGGGCTTAATGTACTACGTAGGTTGGAGTGCTGTATGAATACTCAACTTGGTGTGCTACGGGTAGGCAGTACAGAGTTGGTGGTGTCAAAACGGCATGATTTGTCCTCTCTGATTAGTTACCCAGTAGTGTGTGGTCAACCCACTGTGCTGCCCGCTTCTAGTGAAATTGACATTCCAGGCAGATGTCAAGGAAAATTTGCCCGGCATTTGGGTCTAAATGAGACAGCAGAGAGGATTGGCATTCTGCCAGTTGTTTTAGCAAGAACTTTGGTCTCTTCTAATTCAAATAGTTTTCCAGTTAGAATAATAAATTTGTCCAATAATGCCATTCACCTTGAGGTGGCGGCCATGATTGGTGTTTGCAAGCAGGTCACTCTGTTAATTCCAAATGTTCCAGAAAATTCTAGACTAAAAAATAGAATGCAATTTGCCAGAAGTACTGGGGGAACTTCTAGTAGGAACAAAAGAAAATCTTAACTGGCGACAGGAGAAGGCTGTCCAAATTACTGCAGAGAAATAAAGATTCCTTCTCATGTGGACCAAATGACCCTGAAAGGACTAAAGTGACCTGCCATCACATTGATACAAGGAGATGCCAGGTTCATAAAGCAGCCACTAAGATGACTCCCAGTAGCTTCGCACCAGGCAGTTGAGGGAATTCTTAAGGAAATTAAGGAGTTAGATGAGCTAGAACCATCAGTTAGTCCATGGTCATCACCCATTGTACTTGTTAAGAAGAAAGATGTATCGCTGAGGTTTGTGTAGATTATCGCCAGCTTAATAATGTGAAAAAGAAAGACTTAGACCGCTTCCAAACATAGATGACCTATTAAACAACCTAGCAGGTTCACAATGGTTTTCTACTTTGAACATGATGAGTTGATACTGGCAGTGCGAGGTGGTTCCAGAAGACCAAGAGAAGACTGCATCTTGTGTCCAAGAGAAAGGAACTTGGCAGTTCAAAGTTATGCCTTTAAAGTTATGTAATGCCCATGCCACCTTTGAACGCCTGATGAGCGCATGCGGAAGCATTGACTGAAGTTGAAAGAAGGCCAAGAGCTTCGTAATAATTTAGAAAAAGAAAGGGAGAGAGACAAAGCATAAAAGAAATGTAAGGAGAAAAAAAATATAAATCAGCTAAGTTGAAGGCAGCAAGGAGATATTTGGAAGTTGAAATAAAAAGGAAATATAGACAAAAGATAAAGCAAGTAGATAATACTACTGACTCAACACACCTGGGTTCTTATTCATGTGTGCAATCTTTCGGTGAAGCTGTGAGAAAAGTAAAGAACTTCGTTTCCTAAAAGCCAGACTAAAAAATTTGTTATAATTAGGAATTAGTACAGTAAAACTATGTTGAGATTGTTTGTAAGGGACTGAAAAAATAATGCTTGTTAACAAAAACTTCTTAAAAGGGACAAATTACATGTGTGCAAAATTAATTTAACTAGTAAGCAGGAAAAATTAAGTGGGAACTTCTTAACAAGGGGTTTGACTGTATATGACCCTTTTCCTGATAGGGCTAACAATCTCTGTTCTCACACTGAAGAGAGAAAAAAATCTGTCAAACATGCTTTGCCAGATGAGGAAACAGCACAGATAAAGTCATTTTTTGAAAGTGATGATATCAGGCACCAGTCTCCAGGTATAAAAGACTAAGTCTGTGAAAAATCCACAATCTGGAAAAAGAGAATTGCACCAGAAATTATACTTGAACATGACTGTGAAAGAAGCATATAGCCTATTTCAGTTGGAGATCCCTGATGTGAAAGTAAAACAATCAAAATGTTATGAATTAAGTCCAGCTCACATATGTTTAACAAGTGAAATTCCATATAACATGTGCGTATGTAAATACCATGCAAACTTCATGAACCTTATTGAAGCAATTAGTAAGAGAAAGGACTTTCCAACAAATGCATCACAACTTATTGAATTTGATTGCTTATGTTATAGAAAGCGAGTTTTGCGCGACAGGTAAATGCATGAGTTGCACAGCAGATGTCAGCACACAGATTTCTGATATACTGCACGATTCACACTACCCGTATCACCTTTTTCTTGGAAACAAAACAGGGGGTTTGCAAAAAAACTGATTACTATACCCATATGAAGCATCGATTGGCAATAAATTCGTACCCAGAACATATTGTAAGTAGGGGTAGGGGGTGAGCATTAAAAATTCAAATGGGAACGTGGATCGTATAAGGTATAGTTGAGGAAAAACATTTATTAAGAGAGCTTTATTTTCTATGTGCATAGGTTACACACAACCACTGCAAATTGGACAAACTAAACTGTGTGCCATTATGGTATTTCTGGTTGGAGTGCGATACTCGCTTTGATACTAGCAATGACCTATGTACGGTACTGCGCGGACCCCATTTAGTAGGTGTTAGTAGACTGTTTCCGAGCAAAAGCGGTGAATAAAGCAGCACAATGCAGCAAGCAGATAAACCATCTACCACTTAAGGTACTGCAGGTTTTGCATGTATGTTAACTGACAATCTAAAGTTCATTCAATCAGATATTCATTCGTTTTACATTGCAACCATTACATGTATGTGTTGTTTCAGTGTCAGAAATTGTCTGTATATGGTGTTGCTGTCTGAATAAAATGCTGTTTACAAATGAAGAAGCATTTGACATGCTGATGATACTAAGAGAATGTCAGAACTGCAGAGCAGCTGTTTGTTTGTACGCAGAAACCCATGGTGTGTCCATCGCTCATACGTCTTCCAGCATTTTGCATGTCGTGGTCTAGTGTGCAACCGACACACAACAAAGGTCGTCGCATCAGACGACCTGTGAGAGAGACGAAAGGGCTGTTTATGTACTTGCTGCCAAGTGGAGCCTTAATAGTTGGTGTGGCTTTCTCGGACATCATGTCATTTTCATAGGACAATATTTTTAGACCATTGAATAGTGCAGCTTATGCAGACATCCTAGAGAATATTCTGTATCATCTGATCGGACATATCTCTCGCTCTGAGATTAACACTGTGGCTTCAACAAGATGGCTGTCCTGCTCACTTTGCATGCAGAGCTCGGCTAGTTGTTGACATGTTATTCTCCAGATGGTGGATTGGACGAACAGGTCCTGTAGCTTGGTAACCACAATCTCCAGTCTTGGCCCCAAATTATATATTTTTGTGGGTGAGAGTTAAAGATGTCTACCACGTGCGTCCAATGAGGTTAAACATGAAAGACAGAATCAGAGCAGCATGTGGATCTCTCAGCAGTGCTGAGGTCCGCCGAGCAACCGTGAATCTAAGGAGAGCAGAGTCGTGTCAGATGCAGGGTGGTTGACATTTTGAACACTTATGAAGAATGCTGTGTGTGACTTGTTCACAGTTCCCAGTGGTTCTCTCACACCATACCAGTATTCATAATACATCCGACTTCCTTTCCATTGTGCGTAAACTAGGTATGCACACCAGAAAAACATGTTTCGTCGATTTACTTTTTATTGTACATACAACAAACAAGTTTTCAATAATTTTATTTGACTACAATGAGTAAACTACACATGTCAAAAACCATAGGTATGCCTAGATATTAATTTTATTTATTGTGCATTAACTATGCACGTCGGAAGAAAACCTCTTAGTAAAAGTTTCCTTTTAGACTATCTATCCAACAATACCTTATACGACCTGTTCCCATTTGAAATTTCAATGATCACCATTCGTACCCATACTTCCGGTATGTTCTGGGGAACAAAATTATTACCAATTGATGCTACATATAGGGTACAGTAATCAAAGTGTTTAAGCAAACCCCCGGTGTCATGTTTCCGAGAAAAAGGGGCAATACGGGTGGCGTGAATTACGTGGTATATATGCAAATCATGATCAGCTGTAAAGAGTGAACCGAAATAGACAAAAGATCTAAATTTGTTCAAATTGAAGGAACTCTTGAAGATGCTATTTCAAAGCTAAATTCACTGTTAGGTAATTTTAAGAATCATACTTTTGTTAAAAGAATTCAGTCTCAAACATTCCATATAACAAGGAAGACTCTTAAGCGGTTCTGCAATTTGATTTTGCAAAAAACTTTTCTGCAATTGATTAAGATGAAATTCATTCAATCAGCACATAGGAGCCACAAGCAGATAATATTCACTGCTTGCACATGTTTCACAGAAGGGGAGAAAAATGCACCTTTGCATTAGTAAGTGACACACTGAATCGTGACAAGTATGCTGTTTATACCTACCTCAAAATAATCTCAAGTTTATTGAAACAGGTTCAGTTTACATATCGCCGAGATATTTTCGGATGGCGCAGCAGCCCAATTTAAGATAAGTACACAGTGGCGAACCTTTCTTACATGAAAGAAGACTTTGGTATAATAGACCAATGGTATTTCTTTTCCACATCCCCCTGAGCTGTAGATGGAATAGGAACTGTGGTGAAGAGAGTTGTATGGAGCAGAGTGAAACAGCAAAAATTTCAAGTACAAAATGCAGACGACTATCATCGCAGCACGTTCCGCTGTAAAAATTGGTAACATATTACATGTTACTCAGGCAGATATCAAAGAAATCATAGAAATGCTAAATGCATGATGGGAAACTAATTGCAATACAGAGGCTCCAGTCGCTGCACTTTTTGCAGGGTCATGATAAAGAACATTTGATTGTTGGGCATATACTTTAGTCTGAAAATACCAAACATAAAGTCTTCAAATTAGAATCTCTGAAGTCTTCACCGATTCTGAACCAGACAGTACAGAAGGAAGTACGCAGTTACATGTAGTTTTAACAGCCACCTGCAGTTTCTGAAATCGTGGCTGGGACATTTTTACCCATCAAGTTCACAATCACTGCAAGAAAAACTCATTAGAATCAGCACTACAGATATGCTGGCATAGCACAGAGCTCCCTTGAAGATGATGGCTCAGTGAAAGTAATGTTTTCGTAGATTGTTGGCAAGAGCGGGGAACTGTTCAAAACAAATGAAAATTATATTTCTTTTGTTAGCAACGATGACATTATTTCCACATTACCTACATCAATACTGAATAAAATTAGAAACAGTTTTTTCTATGAATTTCCTACAGTTGTCGATATTTATGAAAAAGCATGACGTGTGAAAGAGGACAAGGAATCAGAAAATCTAGTTTGAGAGTAACAAATGTTATAATAAGTGAGCAAATATGTTAATATAGTTATCAATGTGTTTTTTTTTTGCATTAAGCAAATCTGCATTGCTGAGTATTATATTTCAAGGGTCCCAACCAGGACATTATAACGTTCAATATTTTGTTAAATGTAAATAATTTTTCTTGTCTTTTTCATAGCAATGTATGTGGCAGTTTCTCACTTTACAGAATTTTAAATATAAATTATATCCTCCTCCATTCACAGAATTTTTGTAAAACATCCCAACATGTGAGAAGGTTTATTTTTTTTCTCCTGACCATGAGACAAACTCCAAGTGTAAGGAATTAAACTCAAATTACACCCAGGCACATTGCAATACTACGTTTACAGTCTTATGAGATAATACTGAAACTTAAATATACTTCACAATTTTACAATCTTTCCACTAGAAAATTATAGTGCAAATGTCCGACCCGTGACGGAAAGACTATGTGCAATAGTTTTGGGAAGAAAACTTTGCTTTTCCAAAGAAAACTGAATAATCTTTTACAATGTAAAGTTGTATGGCCTGGAAGAATTTAGGCCACAAACTTGTGAATCACAGAAGCAAAGAGCATCATACTGCAGCTCAGAAGTAGTTTGACAATTATTCAAGACCTCCTTAATAGTGCACTGATGTAATTATTTCTCATGCCAGGACTTAACAATTATTACATATGTTAAGAGGAAAAAGAAAAAGCTCTGAACCACAGTGTAATCAGAGGTTATTGAAAACTGTACGAACACTTCATGTATCAAATATGCCTTGGAAGTCGCAATGAAAAGAACTTTGTATACAAAAGTCTTTACAAAGAGTTGTACAGCTGATTTTACAAATATGACCTTCCACTCAATAGCTTTATGAAAAGTGCAGATCATAATGCAACATTACAAAACATTCATATTTAAGCCATTCACAAAACTACATTGGAGAGCATTTGAGAAAATTTGGGGAAAGCATATTACTTTAGCTGTATCATGGACGAAACTACATATTGTTCCAGACATGGAATACTTGCGACTATAACCTTGTAATGACGCAGTTATAATAATTATAGGGATAGTTGATTAATTTTCTTTCGTTTTGTGAGGCTTAGTACTATTTTATCGAGATTCAAAGTTATTGCAGTGGTATAATGTTTTTCGGTCATACATTTACTTTTTTGGAAATCTTACTTTTTTATTAGTGTCAGCATTAGTAGATAAAAGTTTTCCAACACTGCAGTAGACAGTTTTGGTTCTAGAAGGATTGATTATCTTTAACTACGACGCAGTTCGTCTGGCGTGGGGAGTGGTTACCTGGCCCATGCCATGCCCTTATTTGGTAACGTTTTTGGCACACTGGGGAAAGGAGTGGGGGTAGGCATGCGGTGGCAAAAACCCAGTGTGCCTACCATCTGCTAACGGAGTAGGACCTACACTCTAGGAAGACGCATCAAGAGTGGCAAATATTGCCCATACCGGCAAGCACCCGCGACCTCTAAATCTTTTCAACTTCAATTCTTTTTCGTCTTGCACTTAATTCTACTAAATTATTTCCGGCGGTGTGGGAGGTCGATTGGGTGCCAGGAGGAAACTGACGTCCCTCCTGCCTTCATAATGTATTCTTGTGATGCAAGCTTTCAATAACGTGAATAATCAATAAACTACTATAGCGCTGCTCTTTGCTTGTTTGTCTGCGAAACTGACTGTTCGTGATTCTGCATACTTGAAGTTTGTATGTGAACTGTTTCATTTGAATGATAAATAAAAGTACAGATTAAATAAACCAAAACTTGACTATTTTATATGTGTTTGGCGCCTTAAGTTTCATGTTTCTACAGATTGAGCAAAACCGAGCTGTAATTTCCAGTCGCCAATACGTACTGACTGCTGCCACGTTACAATCTGTATTATCATGAGACTATTATTAATGTTCACAGTGGCATGCATAACAGCTGATGACGTATTGGAGCTAATGACAAAAAATCTTTAAATGCTCTAAATACAGACAAATCTAATTTTATAGAAAAGTATTATGATTTAGAAACAAGCATGTCTGAAGTTGATTCTGGTCTTCAGTCTATATTTAGTTAATTGTGCACTGTTGTGCGTACAGCTTAAACCTGGTTTTAGTCGACAGCATAAAGAACTTCACACACTTTCTCCTTAACATTACACTCAAGAATATTTTTATTCATTTATCGATGGAAGTGCAGCTCACCATGTGGTATTTGAAAATATATTGAATAAACACAACTCATTTTGATTGAGAGCTCTGAAAAAATTAGTGAAAACCCTATGGGCATACAGGGCAGAAGCTGTTGATGCAACAAAAGATAAAAATGAGGCCACAATTGACTCCCTTTGGAAAAAAAGAAATCTCTGACTAGTTCTCAATCTGTAACTACTGCAAGTGATGAGAGATATGATTGTTCTATTGACTTTCTCTCCTGTCTAACTATTCCACATACCTTTAGGGTTGCCAGACGTACTGTTTTACCCATAACATATTGTTTCGTGTTCTGTTATTGCCTGTTACAGTAAGCTAAATTTTCAGTTTAACTGCATAACCTAACAAAATATGTCTAAAGATAAAAGGGTACTTTCAGAAAAATGAATGATCACTATGACATATTCAAATAATTATTTAGAAAAATATGTATAGTATTAGATTCTAAGTTTGTTTCATTTAATGTGTGTCTTTAATGTGTGCATATGACCTTTATTGATTTAGGGCATGTCAAAAACGCACTTTCTCCAATAGGTGTTCTGTTTTTCATTCCCAAATATCTGGCAACCTTTAGCTCTTCAGTTTCTCTGCTAAGTAACAGATTTAGTAATTAAGACTCTTGGTTCATTGACAGTAACAGTGGAATAATTCAAAGCTGATACTTTTTTTCACAAAAAGAACAGTGAAGTACATGCACTCTACAAATATTTTCTAATTCCCGAGTCAACATTTTAAGCAATAAACTGAATGACGATACACAAACACAGCACACTTTCACTTATAGAGGCTGAAAGAAAAGATCCATGATGGAAGTACACTATGTACCAAATTGCATTAAAAATTGACTTACCAGGTTGCCTTACCTGAAGTTTCTCATGAAATATTATTTCTTTTAAATGTAAATGACTAGCACCTGCATCCTGTCCAAGTTTTGTACGAAAAACCCACATAGGCTTCTTGATTATATTTAGGTACTTAGTGCCTGGATAAAAAGAATATACTGAGCTTGTCCAAAATAATATAACCTTGGCAAGTGAGCAATATCCAGTTATGAAGATGGTTCTCAAGGCTTATTTTTCTACAGCAATAAAGTAGAAAATCTGAGATCATTCTCAAAGTTAGACCACGTTAAGTTGATAAGTATGGTTATACAACACTGACTTAAAGCTCACTTATTTGTAGTGGTTGAAGCAAAAATTGGCAGGGTTGTGAATCTCAACAAAATATGTTGCAAAACATATGGCTTTGATATAGTAATTCATGTAGTGAATACTACTAAAGTAGATTGTTTTAAAATATTTAAAAATAAAATTTTTCAGCAAATACAGCAATATTTTGTATTATTGATATTTCTTTCCTAACATGGGGGCATTCAGCAATGATAATGAAGAGGCTAAATGTACACGGGACCCAGTCTACCAATAAGTACATATTATAGCTGTCACGACCTAAGTGTTTTCATTTACAAAAGCAATAAATTTGGTTACCAACCCCCACTCCCTTCCCAGGAAACAATTTTTGTATATCTAATCATTACTACCACAAGGTTTACATTACTGTATTATGTTTAAAACAAACTTTGAAACTGATATTCCTAAGGAGATCTCTGGGTCCAAATCTGCTGAGGCTCATGTTTCGTAATGGGGCATGATGTCACAGAAAAATACAGTAAAGTTTGATTGAATACTCATGCCGGCCGTTAAGACATTACTAATACAATATTGATTTCAGAAAAAACTATACATACTAAACCCCACATTTTCTATTTTTTTCNCGGGTGGGCGTTAAGACATTACTAATACAATATTGATTTCAGAAAAAACTATACATACTAAACCCCACATTTTCTATTTTTTTCCAGTAACAGATACCCCAAGAAAAAAGAAATTGTGTACGCAATCAGTGGATCCTGTGCATTCCTGTGCATGCATGTGCATGCCCAAAATTACACACAAACTCACACACACACACACACACACACACACACACACACACACAGAGTACTGTTCACATCAAGGTTCCTTCCCACATAAATCAATACGTCCAGTATATACTTAAAATTTCAAACCAATAAGCAAAAATAACAAAAAGATACATATAATAAATAAAAGTAGACTGTGCTTTACAAAAATTGTATAAAATTTTTTTTCAAGTTTGTTTTGCTATATACAGAACATATTTACTAGGCTGCTATGAAGTATAATTTTCAGAGTAATTTTAGTTGGGAACAGTTACAATTAATTAATTTTTAGTTCCAAACACTGTACAAATGCTGGGTGAAGTTCACAAGTTGAGCATTAAATTGCATCTTTTTTATCACTAACAGGGATAAATTAAAGAGTGAGGTAGAGCTGGAGCAGTGGCAATACAAGGGTAGAGGAGACTGGAGTACGCTTAGAACACCTGCCAGCCAGCTATGTCAAAAAAATACATTTCCCGAATGTGATAACAGGGAATTACACCACCAGGTGCAAGGCAATGTTCAGAATGTAAACATGTCTACATAAATGCTTCACAAATAGCAGAAATAGTGTGCGGAGAAGGTTTAGACACCTGGNTTCAGAATGTAAACATGTCTACATAAATGCTTCACAAATAGCAGAAATAGTGTGCGGAGAAGGTTTAGACACCTGGGCAATCCACTGCAGCAGAGTAATTATGACAGTCTCATGGAAAGTATTAAAACATGATCAAACATCAACAATCTCCTGCTGATAATGAACTTTGCAATTCATTCAGTACACACATACNTTCAGAATGTAAACATGTCTACATAAATGCTTCACAAATAGCAGAAATAGTGTGCGGAGAAGGTTTAGACACCTGGACAATCCACTGCAGTAGAGTAATTATGACAGTTTCATGGAGAGTATTAAAACATGATCAAACATCAACAATCTCCTGCTGATAATGAACTTTGCAATTCATTCAGTACACACATACAGGTACTAACATTCCGAAGCAGAAGTACCCAAAGGCCACGCCCAAGCCCAGCCCCACAGCATGGCGCGTCCCTGGGCGGGTGCTCGAAGGGTGCAGAGCCGTCCGGAACAGGGGAGCCAGCAAGAGTGCCAGGAACTGACAAAACAGGTAGTTGACCTGTAACAGCAATATTGCCCCAGCATTGGTACAGCAGCAAAAGAATAAATGCCTGCAGATGACCTCCAGAGCCCAGGTCCCAATACAATATTACCCCTTCAGATTTCAGAGGATCTGGGTTCAAATCAGAGGTAAACCTTCCTTGTGTGCACTTTTTACAATAAAAGTTCAGATTAAGTTTATTAACATTTAAAACATTTTTAAATGTCAAGATATTTTATGGTAGACAATAAAACACAAACTGTAACTGTACATGCCTTATAAACCTCCCAACTACAGCACATGCTATGCATGTAACAACCAATTCCTCTCACTCTCCTTTGTATAGAATCCAATGACATCACGGACAAGCAGACTGCATGTGACCACCTGTAATAAAAAATCAGCCTATCCACTCAACTGCTTTTCTTCTTTCTTTTTGCTACAGTTGGTTTGCAATTAAGTAAGCATTTTCAAGAGCTNGGTCTGCGGCAGCTTAGTAATATTCAAATTCGATTGAACTATTATCAGTTACACTCTGGATGCTGGTGACCACGTTTGGCCGTAATTCAGAATGGCACCGCGTTCCCATGTGGTGCCGATGTAAGTCTGAGTGCTTCAGGGGTTCTTAAGTGGCTGTGCAGAAGGTGTACTCTTTAATGAATTGGTTTTCCCTGTGAAATTCTAGCGAGTTCTTTTGGAATATATTTCTGATCAATGTGAGGTGAAGCGAGACTTATGTATGAGGGTGGCTGAATTGGCAGAAAATAGCTCATATTTGCAACATAGTTCATATTCAACCAACAGTCTCCTAACCATCGCAAACATCTTCATTTTCCACTTTCAGCCAAGAAATTTTATATAAGGCCAAAATACAAATATAGCCTATGCAGGGCCGGATTTCCCATTGGGCCAACTAGACCCGGGCCTGGAGCGGCACTTTTTAGTGGGCAGCATGACAAGACAGGTAAAATAGTAAAAACAAAGATGTTTAATACGTGTTTTTTTGTATAGCTGTGCAACTTAATATATAATAATTGTAATACCAATGAGAACTATATAATTACGATTATAAAAAGAACTGACATTAACTTTATTTGAGCTCAAACAAAAATCTGTTTACAATCATAAAAACATATAATGACCTAATTAACTTAAAACACAGCATTTCACTTAAAGAAAAATTTTCATAGACATGAAATGTAGATGATATTAAAATATCTATATTGGTGAAAAATACATGAAAAATGCTGTCACTGGCAGTTACCCAGTGTCCAAATAGCTGTTGAATATAATGACAGAGAAAAATGTTCTGCTCAGAATGAAGGGGTGGTAGATTGACTTACTTGTCTGAGCATGTCCCCACCCCCAACGTTTCCTTACGATTTGCCTATAGTACTTCCAAAATTATGTGGTAGAATGGTGACAAAGTTTGTTTGAATTTAATTTTACAAAAATTTCTGAGGATGCAATGGTGTAGTGGCTAGATCACTCCCTTGCACTAAGGCGGAGTCAATACTGTATCTTGGCATGTGGGAAAAGTGGCGTAAGTCTCCATTTGCTGGAGTGGATTCTCAGGGTACTCCCATTTCTCCCACTGTTTTATGCCATCTCTCCTCCATTTGCACCTTACTTTACCCTTGCTAGTGCTAAAGACCGCTGTTTAGCACCACTATCTCATCAACAAATCCATGCTTTTATATTTCAAAAATATTTTTTTAATTTAAATATTCCTTAGTTACGTTAAAACTCTTAGAAAAAGTGTAAGAAACTTTAAAAGCACATGTTCAATGCTGTTAACACCAAACTGCATTCAATAAACATCTATTTAGGGCTATTTTCATTATTTACAACAGCTTTCTGTAGAACTTTGTTGCAAACTTGAGAGAAACAGAAATATTTGACCACTACGCAAATCTTACAAGTCCGTCAGCAGCTTATAAATATACAAATTTTATGAGAAGAGGGGGAAAAAAACTCTGAGGTCTGAAAAGACCAAGGAGGGAGAATTAATTCCTAAGACACAATCAGATAACTTTCATGTTTGTGTATATAATGAAATTATTGATACACTTAAATAAAAGCTGCAAATGCAGTGTGCAAATTATAGTTTCTTATTATGAGAATGACCTTGAGCAATACTGCACTTTAGAGAGTATATGAAGATTAAAATAGCAACATGACCAAATTATGCAAATTTCTAGATTAAGAAGGGTTTTTTAAAATGTATCCAAATGTAAGCAATCCACTCAGAATAATACCTAGTGCTTCATTGACCAACTGTTCAGCCAAACATTTATTTTCTACTCTATGGCAAGTGAGAAACTACACTCACTTTTAAATAAAAATTTATCACCATGAACTAATTTCTCGANATTTTCTACTCTATGGCAAGTGAGAAACTACACTCACTTTTAAATAAAAATTTATCACCATGAACTAATTTCTCGAGTACAACAAAGGTTGGCACACAGTATCGTCATAGCCCGACCTGTGTTCCATTTGTGTTTAATGCGGTTTGATAGCACGGATGTGCCACTAGGGACCACACATGTTCCTCCATCATTCATAGCTGCAAAACACAGAAGGAGGCCTTAGTAACAGTGTGAGCAATGTGAGTCGCAGAGCCAGTTCAGTGAGCACGCAGCATTCCCAGATGGACATTCGACAAGCCGTTGCAGTTTGGCTAACAGTATCCTTATAGCCAATTCCCTGAAATTTCCAGGTATCTGTTACATTTTCGTAACAAACTATCGTTGAAAATATTAAAAATATTTTTATTTTTTTTCCTCAAATAAATTACAAATTTTTTATGGGTAACAATTAACAATCACATAGTCTTCATTTATGAATACTTCATTATGCAGAAAAAAATACTTTATGTATAAAAACTAAAAAAAAATTACGTAAGTACAAAGACGACAAATAGAAAATGGTGACACAGAAGTTAACACTAGCATTCTCAGAATCCGAAAAAGTCACAATACAAAGACAAGAGGAAATACAACGTATCAATTCAATGAGAACAACCAAAAGCGTTTGAATGATTATTTTAGCAAAATAAAAACAGCCAAGAAAATATGTATAGTAATAGTTACAATTGAAGATACAACAAAATTGTCCCCAGGGCCATAAATCTTCCTATGAAGGTGGAATAAACTAACAGTACAATACATACAATGACATGTAGCAGAAGTGCTAGAAACTAACATTTTCTAATTAAATACATTATANAACTAACAGTACAATACATACAATGACATGTAGCAGAAGTGCTAGAAACTAACATTTTCTAATTAAATACATTATAAACTATTTTATCTAAATTCCCTGACTTTTCCAGAAATGTAAAATTCCTTGAAATTTTCCAGTTTTTTCGTGATGCTAGCCACCCTGCTTTGCCTAGCTGGATGAGTTTGAGAGGCCGCATCGTTGACCTACAAGAGGCATGCNAACTAACAGTACAATACATACAATGACATGTAGCAGAAGTGCTAGAAACTAACATTTTCTAATTAAATACATTATACACTATTTTATCTAAATTCCCTGACTTTTCCAGAAATGTAAAATTCCTTGAAATTTTCCAGTTTTTCNTTTTCCAGAAATGTAAAATTCCTTGAAATTTTCCAGTTTTTCCGTGATGCTAGCCACCCTGCTTTGCCTAGCTGGATGAGTTTGAGAGGCCGCATCGTTGACCTACAAGAGGCATGCTGGACGTTTTGGCACATTGCTTGCCACTTGAACCATTCTACTTCCACTGTGAATCGGTGCTAGATGCAGTGAGATCAGAAAGGTGCACACACCTGTCGAGAAGGCTCATGTCGACCCTGGCGGGCCACAAGCAGGGAGGATTGTTTCATCGTGTGACAGGCTGTAATCACTTCACGGGCATTGCTGTGCACCATCCAGAAATATGTCACCACAGCTGAGGATACGCCTTTAACTACTAGTACAATATCCCGGCGGCTAGAAGAGCGGGATCTATCACCGCTCATCACGACATAGCTTACATCTACCATTACAAACTTAGCATTGCCGAACACATGCGACACTTCTGTCGGGAATGGGCAGCATGGCAGCTTGCGGATTAACGAGCGTTCAGCAACAAATCGCTGTTCTGTATGGATGGGAGGATACAAACTACAGCCAAATTCGAGCCTGGAGTCGTCCTGGCCAGCGCCGCGATCCAAGCTTCATTGTAAAGCAGCACACAGCCTCAATGAGAGGTATCCTGGTGTGGTATACAATTTCCTATGATTCTTGCACCCCACTGGTGACGATTGAAGGGACACTGATGGTGCAGAGATAGGTCCAGGAAATTCTGCAACCATGTGTGTTCCCCTTTCTGGTGGAACTTGATCCAACCCATTTTCCAGTAGGATAATGTCCAGCTTCACATAGCATGGGCATATCTGGCCTGCCTTCATAATATCAACATGCTTCTTTGGCCAGCAAGGTATAAAAGTCCTCTTGCCCATTGAAAACATTTAAGACCAGATTGGACAGGGAACTAAGGCAGATTTAGAGTCAGCTGCACCAGCTGTGGCATGATCTTCCTCAGGAGAACAACATCTGTATCCGCCATGCCCGACCCTATTACCACCCATCTTCATACTGCAGATGGTACAACACTATACTAAGTGCCTCCTGAAAGTATTGGTCCCCTGTAATACATGCTTGGTGTAGTACAATATTTCAATGTTTTCTGTATACAGTACATACTATCATGTTCTGTGCCTGTAACCACATATGTGCCCCTGCGATGGCACCTTCAGGGTGATCAATTTTTTTGCAAGTACTGTACTTGCTGTCAACTATGGCAAAATAGTTTATCAGCATGGCACTACTGAACATTGAAGAGAGGTTGTTGTGGGATGTGAACTTCAAGGACTTTATCACTTCCTTTACTCAAAATAATAAAAAAAATTGTCTCAAAATAAGAAATTAATTACTAATATATTTTACTGCTGTTAAAGGTTATACTTTTAAAAATAGTTAACTGAAAATTAAATATTTTCTTTCCTATTAAATAATACTGGCTATGCATTTTCATTGAAGCAATATTTTATATAGTAATTTAAAATGTTACTAAGCACTTTCCTTTGTGTCCATACATCTTTCCTATTGTTGGAACACAAAGACAATTAGTGAAGCGAAGATGAAAAATCCTATTGTATTGCTGTTTTGATTGTACTAATTGTTGCATTTCTGTGGCACTCTTAATCTATCGTAGGAGGATATTTAAAGTATTTTAGATTAACTTTATAATAGAATGTAAAACAACTAAGTCAATGCTCCAAAATTAATTATGTGTGCTTTTATTTCTTGAGGCCGTTCCTTACAGCATGCGAGTAAAAGATGGCTTGAGTCGCAAATGCAGAATGTATAGCATAGAAAAAATCTCATGCCAGGAGAGAATATGAAGCCTGGACATTACATATATTGATACAGATTGAAAATTGCACTGGCAAAGATTATATATAATATACAATATTATATAATACATTAAAAATTGAAAGATAGAAAGAGAGAGAGAAAGCAAGAGAAAGAAAGAAACAAACAAAAAGAAATAAAAAGAGAAAAAAAGAGAAAGAGAAAAAAAGAGAAAAAAATACAAAGAGCGAGAGTGTGTGTGTGAGAGAGAGTGAGGGTGAGAGAAAGAGAGTGAGAGAAAGAGAGAGAGAGAAAGAGAGAGAGAGAGTGAGGGTNAGAGAGAGAGAAAGAGAGAGAGAGTGAGGGTGAGAGAAAGAGCAAGAGTGAGAGAAAGAGCAAGAGTGAGAGAAAGAGAGAGGGTGAGAGAAAGAGAGAGGGTGAGAGAAAGAGAGAGGGTGAGAGAAAGAGAGAGAGTGAGGGTGAGAGAGAGTGCATGAGAAAGAGTGAGTGAGTGTGAGAGAGTAAGTGAGTGTGAGAGAGAGTTCATGAGAAAGAGTGTGTGAGTATGCAGGAGAGAGAGAGAGAGATAAAGGGAGGGAGAGAGAGAGAAAGGGAGAGAGGGAGGGAAAGGGAGAGAGAGAGAAAGGGAGAGAGGGAAAGGGAGAGACAGAGGGAAAGGGAGAGAGAGAGAGAGTGTGAGTGTGTGAGAGAGTGTGAGTGTGTGAGAAAGAGAGAGTGTGAGTGTGTGAGAGAGAGAGAGTGTGAGTGTGTGTGTGAGAGAGAGAGAGTGTGAGAGTGTGTGTGAGAGAGAGAGAG
>NQII01000630.1:414847-444005 GCA_002778355.1 Clitarchus hookeri | reverse complement strand
GTGCATGCGTAAGATAGTGCATGCGTAAGATAGTGCATGCGTAAGATAGTGCATGCGTAAGATAGTGCATGCGTAAGATAGTGCATGCATAAGATAGTGCATGTGTAGATAGTGCATGTGTAGATAGTGCATGCATGAAAGGGTGTGTGCGATCGTGCATCCATCNTAAGATAGTGCATGTGTAGATAGTGCATGTGTAGATAGTGCATGCATGAAAGGGTGTGTGCGATCGTGCATCCATCATTAATGATTGTCAAAAGGAAGACTATATGAAATGCCTACAAATAAAATGTTAAGCTTACAATTGTAATAACTTAAATTTTACCTTGGTTTTTAATTGATACATTTTTATCCTTTTAATTCAGTAATTTATTTGTAACATATTGATGTGGTAATTTAAATCGCAATAATGCACCTAGCCTTGTTGCTGTGGATTGTAAAATAATAAATTAAGAAAAAATTTAATCAGAAAACAGATTGGGGAGGGGGCAGCACTATTTCATGGGCCTACAGGCGGCAACGTGAGAAATCCGGCCCTGAGCCCATGTTTATTCTGTTAAGAGTAGTCTTTCACTTGATCACAGGTCTGTCACTGGGCATGCCTCAAGATCATTTATGGACTTGATTGTTTTGTGTTTAGCACTTTTTAAGTATTAATGGAAAAGTTCCTACACTAAATAACCAATACATTTATTTGTATAGCTCTTGGAAAGATACATGCAAATTTGCAATCCACTGCTTCCCAGAACATAAGCAAAACTATCATGGAGGGCAGCACCCATTTACCATACCTATTTCACATGAACATACATACACTAGGCCTACCCTGTTTCACATGAAACAGGTAAATGAGTGTGACATTTTGCACTCTGGGAAGCAGACTAGTGCCATTTTTTTTCTTCATTTCTGCAGCTACTTTTCAAAATTTTTAACACTGATATTTTAATGTTGTTCTGCATTTTTGTAATTATTTGTTTTAAGTTTTTCCCCATTATATTATTACTCTTTATAGCCTCACTGTTATGCCTTATTTCAGATGTAAGCTAGATCAAACAGTCCTATGCATAAATATATTGGCAAGTTCTGTTAAACCTGAAAGAAAAAAAATGTTTCTTTCCCCTTCTCCCTATTTTTGGAAACTTCGCTAATACTAAACCATCAACCATTTGACTTTTAATGATGGAAATACTTTTCAATATTTTGCTGCTAACATTACTATACGCATTAGAGGTGTTCACCTGGTTTGCTATTCAGCTATTTTTCTTCTAGTTCATATTTGGGCTACCGGAAGCCCTTTTTTTGTATGCTGGTGAGGTGGTAGTTGCAGTTGCTATTTCTGCTATAAAAACCGCCAGGATTATTTCTGCTTTTGCTTGCTGAGGTACAGCAGAAATAGCAGAATGAGCAAGACCAAAAAAAAAAGCCAAATTAAAATTACAAACTTAGAAGAGTCTTGAGAGTGGTGACTACGAAAAGTGACTTGCTTTTACACAGATTGGTGACGAAAAGATGTTTGGGTATCCTGTAAAAGTGGAGTGGAGAGATTTGGGCTGCTCTTAACATCAAGGTCTTTAGAGTCAATGAGGGTGAAGCAAGGCTAGTATACAGCAGCACCGGAATGCAAGGGCGGGGGAAACGAGAGATCCCCAAGAAAACCCGCCGACCAGCGGCATCGTCCGGCATGATTCCCACATGTAAAAATCCAGGAGCAACCCTGCCAGGAATGGAACCCGTTAGCCTAGGTGGGAGGCAAGTAGTCTGACCACTACACCACCACGGCCCCAATATCCTGTACGAAGTGCACAAGGATGTGCACTTCGAAAATAATGAAGTCATATTTATCCTTGAAAGTATGTTATCCTGAGTAGCCTGAATTTGATACGCAAAATACACAGCGACAGTAATTGTTATTGCCATTTTCCTATTAAAATTTACTTATTTATTTTGGACATGCTAGTTTTCTGCTGTTTGTGTCATTCTACAGAGAGCAACTGCTTTTTCTACTACTTTGCTGCTCGTAAAAATATTACTTGCTCTCAAATAGCAGAAATAGCATACCATGCAAACAAACGTATAATAGTCATAATTCACATTAACTACACATTGTTAGGGGCAGGGACTTTTTAACAGCAGATTTCTAAATAGATCAATTAGCAGCAACACTCAACAGTATAGGTTACTCCTTAAAAAAGACTCCATAACTAACACCCAAATTAATGTCCTCAAGTTTAAGTGCACTACCATACCCAAGGTCTTATTATATTACTACATCGTAAACAGGCGACCTAGTACTATTGCTAACAGTAACCAGAGATNACCATACCCAAGGTCTTATTATATTACTACATCGTAAACAGGCGACCTAGTACTATTGCTAACAGTAACCAGAGATTGGGACACATTTCGTACACATATGTCGCATTAAATATTATATTTCACTTCAAAACATAAGTTTAGTCAGTATGAGAGGTGAAAAAAATCCATAAACAAGCAAGTGCTACCAATATGTAGCCTAGTTCACAAGCTGTACGTAAATTACGATACTTTGTTCTAACTTGTAGACCAGTAAATGTGTATGCTGCTAAACTTGCCTGCTTCTGTTAAACCAGGTTTTAACTGGGTACATAAATTATTGCAGGGGAAAGTAAAAAATTTCAAGTCAATAAAATAATTATTAAATATTTGGCAATTTTTTAAAATTTTATTTAATACTAGCTGTGTGACAAAGTCGGTAATTAAGTTTTTAGGAATATCTCACGATTTCTCATTAAATTACAAACACTGTGTGGTTAAAGTGCTGCATGTTTTACTTTAAGAAGGGTGGTCAATTTATTCATTAAAATCAGTTTATTACTCATTTTCATTCCTTGATGTCATGTCATAATTTTTTGGGGGAAATTCTACAAATGGAATTAAGATGTTTAAATACCAAAAAATTGTTCCGAGAATAATAGAAAGAATAGGTACACTTGAATCTTATTATAAAATTTTTTTCTTAACATAAAAAATAACATTTTATTGTCCGTATATGACATATTCTATATTATGCTATGTATGTGATAACCCAGAATCCTTCACTTTTAACTTCAATATTCACCATTACAACATGAGGGCAATAAATAACTTGCATATACCATCAACTCATTTGAAAAGCATTCCAGAATGGGGTCGTGTACTCAGCACCATGTATATTTAATAAACTGCCTAGTAATGTAAGTTCATATCATGATAATAGACAATTATTTAAAAACAAAATTTCAAAATTTTATATGGATCAAGCTTTTTATTCTGTGAAGGAGTTTATGGACAAAGATAAGTAGTTTAGTTATCATCACATTGACCTCAATACATATTGAGTGCGACTTGTCAAAATAAAAATACAAGAATACAGTAATTATGCAGTTTCGGGGCTTTTCTGAATGAAACATCCTAGACCAACAAAAGTAGCATTAATGGGTTCTGCACAGCTTACCTTGTTCATATTTAGGAGGGGGTCATGTTAAAATAAGTAGAACATATCAAAAAAATTTTAACAAAATTGCAAAATGTAGGAGCAGTTTGCCCGGTCTATTTACGTCGATCACCATTATTAATTGCCGCACATTGCTGATCCGACGCTACCTAGCGGCCACAGATGTCATTGCAGGCATTTTAACAGTCAATTTTTAAGCAGGTCCGTAGCCATTGCGACTTTTTTCCGGCGTGATTCTTGTTGTCCTAATTCGGTGGATTTAAAACGGAGAAAGCAAGAACGAGTGTTTCTGTGCATTATATTTGCTTGTGAACGAGTGTTAGTAAGTAATATTCGGCTATGAATGAGTACTTCAGTGCGTAATATTCACGTATGTGGAGCTGTTAGTTTAAAACCCTAAAATAGGTTAGTTTAAAACCCTAAAATCTTAGGTTAGTTTAAAATCCTAAAATTGTAGGTTAGTGTATAACCCTACAATCCTAGGTTAGATTAACACCCTACAATCCTATGTTAGATTAAAACCCAACAATCCTCTGTTAGTTTAAAAGTGTAAAATAGTGATTCACCCATCGTGGGGTAAGGTTCTGTTAGGTTAGGTGGTCACATATTACGAAATTATTCATACTTGAATGATCCTAGTATATTTGTGTTCTGCGTGTTTAGTAAAGTGGGAGTATACCACTTCGGGGGTTTTTTTTTTTTTTTTTTTTTACCAAAAAGTCTCTAAACTGCATAATTACCAAGAATACAAATGACAAACTGTCAGTTGTCAAAAATACAGACTACACTAATTAAATATAATACATAAACAAATAGGACAATAATTTGTCATGTTAATATTGTGTTGTGTGGAACTTTTAATCTGTGTTTTTGGGATTATTGTAATTATTATTTTTACATGTTCAACATGTGACTTTTATCGTATGTATTTGTTAATTGTAAATATGTATCAGTATATGTAGCTTGACTTGTTCCATAGCCCTGTAGCTTGGCTACATATTGGGCTTAACGCAATGAAAATAAATAAATATAATAAAAGTGGGGGTTAGGAAACATGAACTACTAGTGGATACAAGTTTTTTTTTCCACACGTGGTTGTTTTTACTGTTCATCCAGATTACAATTACAGGCTACACCTTATAATTTATCGAACCCACAAATAGTACGATCTTACTTATTCTAACAGAGATAACGAAACTGTAAGGTAAAATGAATCAGTTCCTGTCTGGGGTGGGGTTATCTTACTACCTGTACAACACAAGCCTACGATAGGACAAGTTCTGCGTTAAAGATAATATAGCTTGATAAAAACACATACAAAGGAGTTTCCCTACATAACTTCCATCTCTACAGGAAATCAAATAATGCGCTTTGGCTGTGCATTTCTATTCGTCTACTTAATGCCGAATCAAAGTTCTTCTCACACAAAAAAAAATAATTTTAAATTTCTGGTATGCATTCTACGATAACATGCAGTCATGAGTTAAAATGTGAAACTGTTATACACATATACTGACTGGAAAAACAGCAATAAAACAGGGTCCTCACTAGATATCGAACGCCAAACTGAATATTACATGGCTTGGTCACATGCAATTTTGGAGTTACGGAACAAACACAGGGTTGCAATCTTAAATTACGTTAACTCACCTGATCCACTGGAAGCCCCGCTTGATCAGCCACCCACGTAAATATTCTTCTGCCATCGTAAAACAAATAGCCCGCACTCTGCGCCATGGCCGACTTCATTTGACATCCGACAATCGGTCGACCACCGACCCGCGACTGATGGCTGGCTGGCACCAAATACGTTTATAATATTTGCTGGCACTGCGCTGCTATTCTCGCTCGTGCAATTCCGTGTAAGTCACGAAGGCGGCCGACTGTGGTCGAGTTGCACACAGGGTTAACAAGTAAACTGCAGATTGAAGTCATTTGAACTCAGTACTGTTTCGTGACTGTCAACAACACGGAGAAAGGAACTACAACCAGCGGCGTATAACAATACAAGCAAAATTAGAAACAATAAGAATGTAACAGTGTTGTTCTGTGTACTTTTACTAAAATACTATAATTTTAACTTTTACCAGTGCATAATTCCTAGTCGTGCATTAGCACACCCAATAATCTTAATTCTCACCAATAAAAGCCGCACATGTAGACTGTCATAGGAAAGGAATACATTTTAATATCTTACTTGACAGACTTAAACATATTAAGAATTCGTAATTGATCCATACGGTGACCAAGTTCGTGTGCCTATGTAGCGTAATTACTGTTTCACAACATATTCTCTTTGCATTACATTTAGCCCTACAATTAAATGTAATATAAGACTGTATAACATAACTTCGCCACCTATTCTACTGTCAATAGAGGCACCCANAGCCCTACAATTAAATGTAATATAAGACTGTATAACATAACTTCGCCACCTATTCTACTGTCAATAGAGGCACCCATCTCATGTGTGGAAGCCACTTCTCCTGAATTGTCTGGCCTGTCGCCTATAGTTACGTAAACCTAGAAATTAGTGCATTACAAACTTTTTTTTGATTTCATGTATTAAGTAAATAGTTAGTACATCCTGTGTTTTTTATTGGGGGTTTTTTACACAAATTCAAAAATATCATGGGTTTCTCAACAGACAGAATAAGTAGTGAACATACGCGTGTCTAGATATTTCCATTAGCTGGGGGGAGGGGGCGCAAAATTCATGGAATATAAACTGNAGCCCTACAATTAAATGTAATATAAGACTGTATAACATAACTTCGCCACCTATTCTACTGTCAATAGAGGCACCCACCTCATGCGTGGAAGCCACTTCTCCTGAATTGTCTGGCCTGTCGCCTATAGTTACGTAAACCTAGAAATTAGTGCATTACAAACTTTTTTTTGATTTCATGTATTAAGTAAATAGTTGGTACATCCTGTGTTTTTTTGGGGGGTTTTTACACAAATTCAAAAATATCATGGGTTTCTCAACAGACAGAATAAGTAGTGAACATGCACGTGTCTAGATATTTCCATTAACTGGGGGGAGGGGGCGCAAAATTCATGGAATACAAACTGAAATGACTGTGTGTATATATATATTTTTTTTTTATATATATACACTAACATTTTGTGTGCCCCAGGAACAAACAAACATAGTTGCTCCTCACAGAAACGAATTAAATAAATCATACTAACATGTAGATATATTACCACCATAGCTAAAGTGTTGTTTATGAAAAAAAAAAAAATAGTCTTTCATGCTGGAGGCACTTTAAGCCGGACAAAACTATTCTTACACTCTTTCATCCATTTGGGATTAGAATACACATTCTTAGAGGTTGTGTCCCCACTGGTGTTATGCAAGTCTTGCAACAGTATATTCCTTAAATTGCTGTTTATTGGATACGTAATGTTTCCTTGCTATTTTCCTTAGCTCACTCCACAAATTCTCAATCGGATTGAGATCTGGAGAGTATGCAGAAGTTTTCAGGGTGTGTGGCGTATAGCAACTGAGGCCTGATCATTTCTGCCGTATGTTTGGGATCATTATCTTGCTGAAAAAAGAAATCGGTTCCAAAACCCCAATTTCTAAAAGATCTTCTTTAAGTTAATTTTAAGTATGTCCATAAAGCTATATCTGTTCATACTTCCCTCTATGATAACTATTTCCCTTACATCAAAGGCATCCATAAAACCCCAGACCATAACTGCACCACCGCTGTGCTTAAACAGTACTTTGCAGATCCTCGATGTCAAGTTCTGTCTTGGGCTTCCTGCATATCAGAATGCGGCCATCATTTCGTAAAATGTTAAACTTATTCTCATCCGAGAGCAAATCCCTGTTGCAGACGTTTTTATCCTTCCATACATAATCTTTTACCAACGCCTACCTCTTCTTTCGATTCGCTTTGCTTGAGTATGACTTCTTTCTGCACGACCGAGAAATCATCTTATTGTTACTTATTTTCCTAATTGTTCTTGCACATAAGCAAATACAGTTAAACCTCACTATAAGGGACCCTATAACAACGGACGTCGCTTATAAGGGACAGTTGATTCATACAGCTCGCTCGCAAGCCAGATGTCCAGACGAGTCATTGGAAATTCCACGAATTGTCGCTCGATGCCAGCACCTGCACCCGGTTCTGTTTTGTTCAGTATCCGTCAGTTATTGGTCGCACACACACAAACATTATCAGTTTTTATCAATTCACCTTTGAATCATGTCGTTAAGTAAGCCTAGTGTAGAACAGAAATGTAAATGTCTCAGTCTTTGCGATAAACGGTCAGTGATAGAACAAGTTGAGAAAGGAGTTTCAGTGTCTAGTATTTGTGGTGAGTACGGAATAGTAAAACAAACAGTGTCTGATAATAAAAAGGCGAGAAGTGACATTCGTAAATTTGTTCTTAAATTTAATGTAGAAAAAGAAAAGAGTGAAATGAAACCTATGTGGATGCCTACTCTTGTTACGCTGGATGATGCAGTCTACAAGTGGTTTTCTCAGCTTCGTTCAACTGGGCTAGCTGTTCGAGGAAGCTGCTGAAAGACTGTCTAAACAGATGGCACTTGAAAATTTTAAAGCGAGCTTTTGTTGGTTGTTTAGATTTCGTCGACGCCACATTTCAAACAAGAAAATTTGTGGGGAAATTCTGAGTGCAGATTTTAAAGCAGTTGAACCATTTAGAAAATAACTGAATAATGTGATTAAAAATTAAGGTTATCATTTGATCCAAATGTATAATTTTGACGATACTGGTTTGTTTTGGAGAAATCTACCTGACAATACACAAGCTTCAAAGGCTGAGAAAACTAAATAAAGAAGGAGAGTCGCCGTGTGCGAATGCAGATGGCATCTAATTGCCTAAAACAGTTGTCGTCGGTAAAAGCAAAAAATGCGATGGGCAATCTTCCAGTTCACTATTATATTTCTCGCAATGCATAGTTTACAACTGAGATAACAAATTATTGGTTTCATACAAAGGCTGCACCAGTGAATAAAAAACACCAGATTGAACATTTAAAAATTTCAAAAGATGAATTAAGATACAGCCAGCACACAAACGTAAGTTGAAATTTGTTTCGTTACTAAAATATATTGAGCTAAAATATTTATATATCCACCATTTTGAAAATAAGTGTCTGGCCTACTTAAAACATATCAGTTTACACCACCTGCTGCAGTGCTATTTGTTTGCCATATTTGGTAAGAATCTGGCCATTGTTTCCCTAGAAATTACATAAAAACTTTATTTTTTTATAATGCATTATTTACAAAATGGCAGACGAAAGATTCTCTGTGTAGACGCACTTGATAGTTGTAATATGTAGAGGAAGGGATACAAATATGAAATACCATTTGGTTTTTTGGTCATAGCTACTGCTCCTATTGCAGTAGAGCAATAAGGAAAAATAGCATAAACCTGAAACATTTAGGCACACATCTGAGAAATTGTAGTACCAAAACATATCACAATTTTATGAAAAAAAATAATTTATGTAAAAAATAACATTTTTGTGCCAAAAAAAAAGGCTCACTAATACGGAATACCACTAAATAATTTCAAAATAGATTTTATATTTAATTAAATATTACATTTCTTGCACAATCCCCTAGAGCAGGGATCGGCAACGTGAGGCCCGCGGGCCGCATGCGGCCCGCCGGCCGGTTTTATGCGGCCCGCGACANGCATAAACCTGAAACATTTAGGCACACATCTGAGAAATTGTAGTACCAAAACATATCACAATTTTATGAAAAAAAAAAAAAATTATGTAAAAAATAACATTTTTGTGCCAAAAAAAAAGGCTCACTAATACGGAATACCACTAAATAATTTCAAAATAGATTTTATATTTAATTAAATATTACATTTCTTGCACAATCCCCTAGAGCAGGGATCGGCAACGTGAGGCCCGCGGGCCGCATGCGGCCCGCCGGCCGGTTTTATGCGGCCCGCGACAAAAAGGTTTGATTTAATTAAAGAATTATTATTACAAATACTAATAAGTTGTAAAAAATTTGAGTTGAGTTGTGAACTATTAATTGATAACACAAAAAGGTTTCTGGTGTATGCGAATACTACGTCAGTGTCTGTCGAGTGCATTCGGACTGTCTCGGTCATTGTCGGAGTGCGTCGCCTCCCCGAGTGATCGAGAGTGAAGGCGTTCGTTCTGACGAAAGTTTGAATTTCCCTCTCAACGGTTCGCGAGGGTAGTTCACATGTTGCCGCGCCGTGGCGTGGCAGGTCAATTTTTTACAACACTGTGGAAGGGTTCGTGTTCGTTGTGTCAGTAGTCACCATTACAAGCTGTTGTTTGTTGCAACTATGGCTAGTTCTAGTAAAAAGCGTAAAGTAGGTGACGAGTGTCGCGTTTTCCAAGAACGTTGGACGGATGCTTATTTGTTCGTTGAAGTTCGGCAGAAACCGGTGTGTTTAGTGTGCGATGAGTCAATCGGTGTAATGAAAGAGTTCAACTTGAAACGACACTATGAAACCAAACATGCTACAAAATTCAACTCTTTTCAAGGACAAGTTCGGAGTGATAAAGTTTCTAATTTAAAGCAAAATCTCAAGAACCAGCAGTTTTCATTCAAAAAGCCTACTGTTGAGACTGAAGCTTGTGTTAAGGTAAGCTTCATAGTAGCTGAAAAGATTGCAAAAAAGTCAAAACCTTTTTCAGACGGAGAATTTGTCAAAGAGTGCCTGGGGTCTGCCGCTGAAATTCTGTGTCCATCACAGAGAAATTTGTTTTCTAAAGTAAGCCTTTCTGCAACAACTATTTTGAGACGTATTGATGATATGGCAGATGATATCAATGATTCTATTAAGGATGAAGCGTCTGCATTTGTATTTTATTCAATTGCTATTGATGAGAGTACTGACATCACCGACACTGCACAACTGGCTGTTTTTGTTCGGGGAATCAATGATAATTTCAATATTACTGAAGAGTTGTTAAGCCTACATCCGATGCAAGGCACCACTAAAGGAACTGATTTGTTTCAAAGTTTAATGAATGTGCTTGATAAGTTTAACCTTAATCTAAAAAATCTGGTAGGAATTGCCACTGATGGTTGTCCATCAATGGTAGGCAAAAACAAAGGAGTAGTTACTTTGGTTCAGGAAAGAAAAGGGGACGATGTTTTGATGAACTATCACTGTATTATACACCAACAAAGCTTGTGTGCCAAGAAGGTAGGCTTCGAAAATGTGATGGACATCGTTGTTAGAACAGTAAATTTCATTAGATCTCACGGGCTCAAACATCGGCAATTTCAATCCTTTCTGGCTGAAATGGATGCAGATTACGGAGACATACCTTACTTTTGTGACGTTCGTTGGCTTTCTCGAGGAGAAATGTTAAAGAGGGTATTTGAACTGAGAGATGCTATAAAGGCCTTTATGCACGACAAAGAAAAGTCAGTCAATGAATTCAACAACCCTTCATGGGTAAGTGATTTGGCATTTTGCGCAGACATCACAATGCATTTGAATATATTAAACAAAAAATTGCAACATCCTGACAACTTCATTCACAACCTCTTTGACTGTATCAAATCATTTGAGTGCAAGCTTGATCTGTGGCAAGATCAACTCATGGACTACAATTTCACTCATTTTGAGAAATTGTCAGAATGTGATGGTTTTGACATGAGCAAGTATGTCACAGCTTTAGTGGAACTAAAAGATGAATTTAACTCCAGGTTCTTGGACTTTAGGAAAAGTGAAAAGTTAATTGACTTGTTTTCCCGGCCTTTTAGTGTAAAGGTCAGTGATGTGCCAGGAAACCTTCAAATGGAACTGACAGACTTACAGTGCAACTCAGACTTAAAGGAAAAGTTCAACTTGGGACTAACTGAATTCTATTCTAAGTATATTGACAAAGACAACTTTCCCAATATCAGGTTAAACGCCCTTAAAATGATGTCTCTCTTTGCCAGCACATATGTTTGCAAACAGTTGTTTTCAAAAATGAATTTTGTCAAGAATAAAACCAGAAGTAGATTAACTAACGTTCATCTGGAAAATTCAATCAAAGTATCAACTTCGAAAATCAGACCAGATATTGAAAAGCTTGTGAAGAGGATGCAATACCAAACTTCCCATTAAATTCTCTCGAAAACTATTATTGTATTTTTAATGCAATTTCGAACTTCATTTATACTCAAACTGTATTTCAATTTACAAAAAAACTAAATTTATAATCGTGTACCTTATAAACAAAATGTTTTGTGTGAAATAAACAAATTTAAATTCAATATGTGCTTTTCTGCTTATATCACACCTTGTTCGTATGTTTATGGGTATGATAAACCATGCGGCCCCCAAGACGTAACACAAATCTGATGTGGCCCTTTAAGGTAGAAAGGTTGCTGACCCCTGCCCTAGAGAGTTATGAAAGTATAATAAGACATATATCGGACAAGTATGTGTAAGTATTTGACATGGTCTCTACTGAAAAGTCATGTATTACTGTGGCCAACATTACTTGCAGTAATCACATACATATGTCCACCTTCGTGAAAAGCACAGTTCACATGTGACTACATTTAACAAAGCACACACACAATCCACTCCTCTCCACACACATCGTCAGAGAATCTTCCACTGCAGAAAAGGCACTGGCACATCAGGAATATTTATATCAGACAAATCATCCCTAATGCTAATATCCTCACCAGTGTTTTCTGATGAGTCATCCACATCCAGGAGAGAAATAGCGTGCATAGACTTCCTGGCGACTCTCTTTGTCATTGTCTGTTTATTATTAGACATAAATATTGGTGTATTTATATGTCTATATTTTCCTCTTAATATCTTCCCAGAGTTTTTCTGTTCTAACGATTCTGCTAGCTGTTTCTTGTAAGGCGAAGACGTCAAAACAGCTGCTGTGCCAGCTTTTCTACCTCACGTGCCCTTTCTTTTTGCAACTTTGGGAATTGGAGAAATATTCTATTGGGGCTACAGAAGACATTCGCGATCAAACTGAAGAGTTTGATGGACCAGCAGCCATCGGCGAAGCAGCTGAAGAGTTTGATGAATCAGTAGGTATATTTGTTGGCAAACAGCCAGAACAGTTAGAAGGATCAGTAGACCTACATCTAGCCCTGGATGAGTGGACAATGTCAATATCAGAAGTAGCCCCAGTAACTGCAATAGAAGATGTGTCTGCGTAGTCTGATGCGAGGAATTCAATGTCTGAAAATATGTTGGGATTTACTGGGTAAACACCAATGCCTCTGAATCCATTTACTGCGATTTCACCTGTGTGTACTTTGAGGTAAGCTTTACCAAATAACTCAGCTATGTCGAAATTGGTAGGAGGACGGGTGTTTGATCGCATGCACAGCCACACTTCTTCACTGTAATATTGCGTAAGATAACTCATGAACGACTTGTCCATTGGCTGCAGCTTCTGTAACGAATGACGCCGAAGACACACAATGCTAACAAGATTTGTTATAGCCTTTTTAAGGATATCTAAGTTTCTAGAATAACTGTAGTGGCCTTCAAGGATAAGCAAAACAGGTGATTCGGCAGTAGGCTTGACTTTTTCCAAGAAATGACTGAACCACTGGGTAAACAAATCGGTCGGTATCCAGTCAGATGGATGACAAACACGAATGACCCCCCAGAGGACGTCCTCTCATGAGGTGACGACTCATATTCTTTCTAGGGAATACCTGCATTGGAAGTACATAATCTCCGCCTGCACTCGTGCATGTTACCACAGTAACGAGAGAGCCTCACTCAGTTGAACTGATGGATGCTACTTGACGTTTTTCTTTCAGTGCGAGAACCTGTGGGATTTAACTTTGGACAACAGTCATGCCTGTTTCGTCTACACTGTAGACCCTGTCAGCGGGGTATTTGTGCTTATTCATTTGTGACTCAAAAAGTGTGAAAAACTGTTTTAGATTTTCTCTGTTAAATCCGACAGTCCTGCGAAACGACTTTGCAGTTGGTTGACAGAATGATAATGTGTGCTTGTGTCGCTTTAAGAATAGTCTTAACCATCCCTTTCCTGCTCTTCGTGGAACAAAAGGATTACCAATGTTGTTAGCTTTAGCAATTTGGTAAGCCATATTTCTAACATCTTCCCTCGTTAGCCCAAATAATTTATTCTCCATCAACAACAAATATTCCACGAGATGCTTTTCACATTCTGCGGGTGGGGCCGTTTTTCTACCGAGCTTTGTTTGGCAGGCCAGCTTAGAAGAGATCGCTGCTGTCCGGGCTAGCCCGAACAATGTAGTAAGTGGAACATCGAAAACCTTTGCAGCCTTTAAGTAACCCATTTTATTTTCTCTCGCCTGGGATATATCCATTTCCATGGATGCTGCTCCCCACTGTTTTCTTTTCTCCTTCTCTTTTTTCCGATTATCACGCACCACATCTGCACAAAAAAATGTGAACATCATATCACAAATATAGAATAGTATTAAATTTTTGAACCCTCCTAGTATTCCATATTAGTTACCTAGCCATTGTAAAATACTTACTGTCACAAAGTGGTTTAGCTGTGCTTTTATAAAACAACCATTACATGTGCAGCACGACATATTCATGTGCTTAAAGCTCTGTTATTGCGCACGTCTTGAATACTTCCAATAAAATTGTAGGTAAATAATACGTAAATACCTTTCAAAGTTTCAAAACCTTGAGAAATACAAATAGCACTGCACAACAAAATCGGAGCTCGGGGAATGGTTGCACGTCCTCTCGTGTGCAGAGTTAGTTCAGCCCTTGTGTTTCACAGCACTACCGAGAGAGAGCAGCACCTACTTAATGAGATATCGTGGTATTCCATATTATAGCACTATTTCGTATTTGTATCCTTTCCTATACTGCTAGCACAACACATTTTTTTGGAATTTATTACAAGGTTTCGACAATATATAATTATATTTTTAAATAGCTATATGTCCACCATTTTAAAAATAAATGTCTGATCTACTTAAAACATGCAATTTTAAATCATCTGCGTAGTACTACTGGCCAGCCAAATTTGATAGGAATCGGTAAATTGGTTCTTGAGAATAACAAAANTTAAATCATCTGCGTAGTACTACTGGCCAGCCAAATTTGATAGGAATCGGTAAATTGGTTCTTGAGAATAACAAAATGAATTAGTTAATCATGTAGTGCTATCTTACAAAATGGCAGGCAAAATATGCTTCATGTTTATATAGTTAANAAAAATGAATTAGTTAATCATGTAGTGCTATCTTACAAAATGGCAGGCAAAATATGCTTCATGTTTATATAGTTAATAGTTGTAATATCTACTGCCAGCATACAAAGTTGAGTTCGAATTGATTACATGGTTTCGGCAATATAGCATTCCAAACTAAAAGGTTATATTACCGCCATTTTGAAAAAAGAGTCTGACATACTTACAACATATTTTTACATCATATGCCACATACTACTTGTTTGTCAGATTTGATAGGAATCGGTCAATTGTTTCCTGCGAATGACATAATAATTATTTAACCATGTAGTACTATCTTACAAAATGGCCGACAAAATTAGCTATGTGTTGGCACATATAACGCTCGTAATATATACTTTTAGCAGATCAAATTTGGTTGAAGTTGGTTAAATGGTATTGTAGATATACCAAATAAACGAAAAATATTTGTATACCTGCCATTTTGAAAATAAGTACGTAATAAAAATCAATAAACTACGTTTACCTGACCTACCATAGTATTACTTACGTGCCGAATTGGGTGAGAAATGGTTGAATAGTTTTTTTTAGTTATTATGAAAAGTTACTTTTATTTGGTGCTATCTTTCAAAATGGCGAACCAACAATAATATCCAATTCAAAAATTAATGCTTACACAGTGCTCTTCCAGCATACAAAATTTGGTTTACGTCGGTTGAATTTTTTGCGAGATATGTAATATCTCCCTAAATATTAAAATGGCCACAATTCTGAAAGAAACTGTAAAAGTCAGGTGTCCTTTTTAAGAACATGATATGTGTGTAACGAGTTTGGTGAAATTCGGTTTATGCATTCAAAAATTGAAANCAGGTGTCCTTTTTAAGAACATGATATGTGTGTAACGAGTTTGGTGAAATTCGGTTTATGCATTCAAAAATTGAAAGGGTGGGACACACATGCACAGACACACACCTACACGCACTTATACACACACCTACACACACTTATGCCCGCACATACACACAGACAGGAAAGTGATTTCATAAGCCTTTCTTTCCTTCGGAAAGTAGGCTACAAACCAATTGCACAAATACTTTTGTCTGGCTTAAAATACCTCCATTCAAAAAAATTTTCTTTATTTCATTAAGAACGTTATCCCTATAATAGTAATATATCTACATATTAATGTAATTTATCACATTAANCAGGTGTCCTTTTTAAGAACATGATATGTGTGTAACGAGTTTGGTGAAATTCGGTTTATGCATTCAAAAATTGAAAAGGTGGGACACACATGCACAGACACACACCTACACGCACTTATACACACACCNTATGTGTGTAACGAGTTTGGTGAAATTCGGTTTATGCATTCAAAAATTGAAAAGGTGGGACACACATGCACAGACACACACCTACACGCACTTATACACACACCTACACACACCTACACACACTTATGCCCGCACATACACACAGACAGGAAAGTGATTTCATAAGCCTTTCTTTCCTTCGGAAAGTAGGTTACAAACCAATTGCACAAATACTTTTGTCTGGCTTAAAATACCTCCATTCAAAAAATTTTTCTTTATTTCATTAAGAACGTTATCCCTATAATAGTAATATATCTACATATTAATGTAATTTATCACATTAATATCTGCGAGGTGCGTTTACATATTTTTGTCTGTTCCTAATCACACAAAATTTGTTTCTTTTTGTACTGGTGACTACGAATACTTCTGTTCATGTACATATATGTGTGTGTATATATACACATCATTTTTTATTATAATTGAAAGATTTTTTAACGCTCCTATCCTGCAGTTCATGTGTAAATCTTCAAACAATCATTTGTTGAAAGTACTGTGGTTGGTGGCAGCATTTGAACGTTACGTTACCTACGCACTACACACTGTGTGTTTATGAAAGTTGTTACGATACCTCGGTCATATGCATCAGTGCACTTCCTTTATAACTATTCCCGGTCAATTTGTCCATCAACGTACGATGTTTGGAGCTGAATTGCTCACCCTGTGCGCACGCCTACCTATACAGTGACTCACGGTGAACGTGGTACACCTAGTACGAATTGACAGTAGATATGAAATGAATATTCCTTATAAATGAAAATTACTGGTAACCTAGTTTATTTAATGCATTGTATATCTAGCTTTTAGGGTCTACAAAGATATGAATAATTTCCATTATTAAATCTTCATAAAATCGAAAACACTAAAAAACTGCAAATTGAATGCCACAGTGAAAGTGGTACACTGCCCAATACATGCCCCCAATTGAAATACCAGGCATGCCATGTCGGGCTCACGCATTCTGAACCACGCGTACCTTCGTTCTGTGCATGAAAGCATGCATTACATTCAAGTAAGCTTTCGTAGATCAACATGGAACGTAAAAGAGGTCAGATGTCTGTGGCGGTGAGAAAGCTGGTGAATCGCAAACATTCTACTGTGCAAAATATCGTTCGTCGCTTTCGTCAGTACAGTAGAATAGAGAACAAAGAGAAGCGTAGTTAAAGAAAAATATTTACTGCATCAGACGAGCGATGGATTCGACGTCAAATAAAGAAGAATCCTGCATTAAGTGCACTAAAACTTGCCAAGGAAGCTGAAGTCGTCTTGGGGAAAAAAAAGCCTGCCCAGAAACTGTGAGGAGAATTCTTCGTAGAGAGGACTTCAATGGTCGAGTAGCGCACAAAAGCCATACATTAGCAAGAAAAACCAATATTTCAGGTTCCAGTTTGCCACAGATCACACTGATAAATTTTTTGACTACTGGAAAACAGTAATATTAACCGATGAAAGTAAATTCAATGTGTTTGCATCGGATGGGAAGGTCAGTATCTGGCGTAAGCCAAACACGGAGCTAGCAGAATGAAATATTCGGTCATTGGTGAAACACGGGGGTGGGTATAGGGATGTATGGTGACTTGGGGTGTGGGGAAACTCCATTTCATAGATAGTGCTATGGATCAAGATGTGTATTTGGACGTATTTGGACATACAAAGGAAATAATTAACACCTAGCGCAGATAAATTAAGCTTGCAGGATTGTTTCACACTTTACAAGGGCAACGACCCGAAGCATAAGGCCCATAAGGTATGCATGTGGTTGCTCTATAATTGCCTCCATGTACTCGATACCCCTCCACAGTCCCCAGACATCAATTTCATTGAAAATTTGCGGAGTGTGTTAAAAGAAAACATCCGCAAAGATCCCATATCTAACCAGAATGACTTCAAAATTGCCCTTCAAACAGAATGGGATAACATCGAGCCCTCTTATTGTGAAAGGTTGGTTCGATCTATGTCAGATAGACTTAAGGATATGAAAAAGAGCTGTAGTTGCCACACTAGATACTTACTGTCCACACAAGCCCTTTAACGACAGGAAATATACAGACTGTACCATTTTAATTTTGGTGTACATCTTGACCTAAGGATGTGCAGCTCTTTGTTGTAAATTTACATATTATGTATATTGTGATGATATTTGCTTTTTGTATCTGTTGTATGATCTATCACTGTGAGTCACTCTTTGTACTTGAGTTCTATACACACATTGTAGGTTCCTGAGAAGGGGTGGGTCGATATATATTGTTGACAGTTCATCAAATTATTCTCGCACCACTTCAGTCGTTGTCCGCCACTGATAGGCTATAGGCAAGTGAAAAAAGCGAAATTAGTTGTACCTTCAACTCTGCCAAGACAGAAAGAAATAAAACTGTATTCCTAGTAATATTTGTAAGACTAATGCCATAACAAAATAAAAACATTCCATGTCATCCTTTTGTAAGTANCCAAGACAGAAAGAAATAAAACTGTATTCCTAGTAATATTTGTAAGACTAATGCCATAACAAAATAAAAACATTCCACGTCATCCTTTTGTAAGTAATTATGTACTTACGTACGTAATATGTAAATTACAAGAGTATAAATACTGAGTAAACATGTCGAACCATAAATCGACTTTTTGTACGTCACTTGGTTTATTATGACACACAGTTTATATTAATTAATAAATCATGAGTTTTAGATTACAAAAATTCTGACAGTCGTTTATTTGAACCATTAACACTATTACTGGCACGAGTTTCAGTAAGTAGGAACAGGCGTTCTTTACCTACAGATCGAACAGCATTCCAAGCACCCGAGGTAAGGTAATACAGGAAGATGACATCAGTGGACATTGTTGGCCTTGATAAGCCGGCAAGTTTGTGTGTCGGCTGTCGCTGAATCCCAGTGAGCACGTAAATCAAATCCTGATCCAGTGAGAGTGGCTGATAAACAGAAGCAGATGACAATTTGGGTGCTGCAGAGCGTGGAAGTGGTGGGCGGTATCAGCGGAACTATGCTTTAGCGCGTATGGTCTATAGCTGTGCAACAATAGTTGATGTGACAAAAAAAAGCTTATGTTAACATATAGTTTTGAACCTCGATAATTTACCTACTCACAATACTGCTTTGCTAAAGGAATGAAATCTGAATGTTAGATGCGGAGGTATTACTCTTTTATAATTTTATTTTGGGTAGTAGTAAAATCTATCAAATATCCATTTATTTTTCTGATAAAATAACACGGTCTCAAACCAAACGTTCTAGTAGGCACATATCGCGCACTTACTAAAAAACCCTTACTCATTTGTTTGTGGGATGTTTTATTTCTTAACATGGCACCTACCTTATTTTACACTTATGTATATATTCCCCATTCTCATCGTGTGTAACATTTTCAATAATCTGGCTTATTGTTTCGTTCAAGATCAAAATAGCTCATAATACGGCTAAAGAAGATTCACTGATAAATAGGAGCCCACGGTAAATTTGCCAAGAGCTCTTAAGGTAAGCATTTCACTTTCCTTCAATATTTTTCAAATATCATTCTGTCTTCATATCTACATACTTTTTAAACAACCTCTTTAGTATTTTCATAACAGCATGACTAAAACAAACCGACCACAATAGCATATGCTAATCGGCTTGAATCAAGTTTAAACTAAATTTTTTATGACTGCTTGGCAGCAGCAAACTTGAATCAAGCAAACTATGTACAATAGTTATTTTATTATTATTAAGACCTTCATCCTTAACGAACTCGGACATGCCCATCTGGCGTCTTGTAACAAATACTAAATTTTTTTGTAATTTATTCACACAGTTATTATTTACAGTATTAATCTATCTCCTCTATTACTCTTTTTATATCTCAATGAGCGCAGTATTGTATGTCTATCTCAACTGTAATTAAAGTCCTTCTCAATGTCTCTGTTTGGTTGTAGTCAATCAACTCACATTCATCATTAACACTTGTTAAGTCTGTCTGTTGCCATCATTTCGAATGTCTTTCAATCACGCATCCAGTCCAATAGTCAAGTCTGCCAGTTACACCCTTCACTGCATCGATGCCCGCAGTCGCAGATTTTTCTCTCGCAGGTCATTTCCGGCGCCACCCTTTGCTCTTCTGGCTCGTTGTCTATCGCTTAAGGACGCACAATCGCTGAAACTTCCGACTTTCATAAAACTCCCGGCTCGGAGGCCAAAGTGTTTTTATACTATCGCTGGCCTTATCTGGAAGGTTGAACGCACTCCGAGACACACTGAGAGAAACAAGATCATTAACCAGAACATTCTTCACATAAATGCAGAAATCAAACCTGGAAAAGGTCAGTAGCGCACAAGTTGAAAGGCNGCACTCCGAGACACACTGAGAGAAACAAGATCATTAACCAGAACATTCTTCACATAAATGCAGAAATCAAACCTGGAGAAGGTCAGTAGCGCACAAGTTGAAAGGCTTACCTTGGCACAACATGTGGTGACAAGACTATCTAAACTGGTCTTTGTCTTCGCCGCCCGCTCTTGGGTTATATGCATGACCTTCACACTGCCCCCTTCTCAAGTCTCTTCGTCCCGATCAGACTCTGCAACTTCCGGATCTTCGTAGAGAACCAGTCGGTCAACGTGGACAATATTCGACTTCGCCCGATAGCCTTGACGACAAATCCGAAATATCACATTATTGATCTTATTCAGAATCTTGTAAGGGCATTCCCAAAATTTCTGTAGCTTCAGGCAGTACCCTTTTCGCCTCTATGGGTTATACAGTCACGCCAGTTATACTTCTTGAAATACCTCGTCCAACATTATCCTATAATTCCATGTCTTCATCCATTAACATTTTATTTTGAGGTGCTGTCGAGCAAAATAATGGATGCCAAATAATCTGTGACATAATTCGCTGGCATTATTAGGCGCTGCAGCTTCCTCTTCTGTTAGTAGGCCAAACAACTTGTCACCAGGGACGCATAGCACCCTTCAATTCATCACCCTTGATAGTGTTACCCTTGTGGACTTGTGAACTATCGAGTGATAAGCAAGGAGAAACAATGACACCTTGAATCCCAGTATTTTTGGTTGTCTGACACAAAGGTCGACACTCGTGAGCAGTACCTGCTCACGAGTGTGGTTAAGACTGTCAACCATTTCATCCGACTAAGGGTGTAAGGCTGTAGTAAGCTTCAAAGTTTCTTCCCTGATCGGAATAGAGTTGTAGTGGCACCCCAAACCTCGAGAAGACATGCTCTATGAGTTCATAGGCCGCAGTATGTGCTCCTTGGTTTGGGAGGGGAATGACCTCAGGCCACTAAGTAAAGCAATCTTGGGCCACCAGTAAATATCGATTGCCACTCTCTGTGGCAGGCAAGGTACCCAGAATATCGACTACCATCCTCTCGAATGTGGGTTCAACTTTGAATTTCTGGAGGTGACCATATCTCCTGGTCCTTGGTCCATACCTCGCAGTGTATTTTTCGCACATTCGGCACCACTTCTCGATATCCTACCGACAATGAAGTTAGTAGAATCTCAACTTAACTCTGTTGATGGCCTTATTAACATTAAAGTGCCCACTGGCTGTAGCGCTGTGCAGTTTCTTTAAAAGTTTTGGAACCCTGCATTCTGGAAGGACCCACTGTAAACAGGTGTGTTTTCCATCATAACTTTCCCAGTTCCTGTAAACCACACCATTCTTCAGTACGAGGGGATTCCATTGTGTCTAGTTTGCTTTGACTGCTATATGCAGGTTTGATATCACTTCCCATTTTGACCAACAGCCAGCAACTTTCCCCATTAATATTAGCTGCAAAGTAGGATCATTCAGCTGATCTTTCCTGATACCCCTCATCACTCCAGATAGGTAACACATCACAATATATAGAGCCTTGAACTCTTATCCTCCATACCTTCATTGATTTGCCACTATTTTCTTCCTGGCATTCACAATGACGACAGAATGACTGACTTGGCCTCCTAGAAAGTACATCTGCATTACTTTCGAGGCTTTCAGATGTGAGTTTTTACATCAGGCGTTCGAAGGTGGCAGGGGCATTACACAGCCCAAAGGCATAACTTTGAACTGCCATGTTCCTTTCCCTTGGACACAAAATGCAGTCTTTTTTGGGTCCTCTGAAGCCACCTCGCACTGCCAGTACACACTCTTCGCGTCCAAAGTAGAAAACCATTGCGAACCTGCTAAGCTGTTTAGTGTATCTTCTATCCTTGGATATGGATAATGGTCTTTCTTTCTTACATCACTAAGCTGGCTATAATCTACACAAATCCTGAGAGGGTCATTTGTCTTCTTTACAAGAATGATGAGGAATGACTTTGGACCAACTACTCTTTCTATCACATCTAACTCCCTCATTTCCTTCAGAATTCCCTCAACTGCCTCAAGCGAAGCTAGTGGCAGTCATCGTGGTGGTTGCTTTATGGGCCTGGCATCTCCTTATCAATGTGGTTGCAGGTCAGCTTGGCCTTACCAAAGTCATTTGGTCGACACGAGAAGGCATCCTATTTCTCAGCAGTAATTCAGAGACAGCCTTCTCCTGGTGCCAGTTAAGGTTTTCTAGGGTTCATACTAGCAGCTCATTTAGTACTTATAGTAGATAACATTATATTTTATTTACTCTAGAATCTTCTGGAACATTTGTAATTACCTGTGTGACCTGCTTCCAAACACCTATCATGGCCCTCTCCTCAAGAATGTATGGCACTATCGGACAAATTTATCATTCTAACTGGAAAACTGTCAGAATTAGAAGAGACCAAAATCCTTGCTACCATGACTTTACCTGGCAGGATGCTAACCCTCTCTGTTGGATCAGTTAGACCCAAATGCCTGGCAAATTTTCGTTGATATTTGCATGTAATGACAATTTCATTAGAAGCAGGCAGCACAGTGGATTGACATCATACAACTGGGCAGCTAATTTAGGAGGAAAAATCATGCCATGTTGACACCACCAATTCTGTACTGCCTACCCGTAGCACATCAAGTTGAGTATCGATACAGCACCCCAGCCTACTGACGTGAACCACGCGTTCGTGAGCTCCTTTGTGCTCACTCTAACTGCCGCAGTCGTTTCAACCGTACCAGCTGCACCACACCAACTGGCTTGTGGGCTAGAGAGAAAGTGCTACAAAATGTAGTTCATTAGTGTACATAATGTCAACAAACATAAAATCATCAAAAGTGCAATACAAACATTTATGGAATGATGTAATAACTCTTATAAGTGCATTTATGTAAGTCATTATGTTTTCTTATGTTTAATTTAATTCATATAATTTTTCATCACATAATCATCTTTCATTGTTATGTTCTGTTTCACCTTTTCGCCGCTTGGCTTCGGCTTTCGCCACTGGTGGCAGAAGCCGACCTTAAGCTCCCCCAGTTCATCTCAGCACCAGAAACGAGACCAGAAGTGTAAGTCTCTAGCTCCGCGAGGCCCTCAGTACCGGCATGTTAGGCTGAAATCATTTTTAATGGAAATAGTATTAAATTAATTAACCGGAACATTTCTTTATTTATTTCAAGTACTGAGGGGAGAGCAACTGTAATCTCACCGGAGAGTTTTCTAACGCAATGCGTTTTCAACATAAAGCCATGTGTTTTTCGCCGCGCAAGGGCAACCTTATTAGCGTCACCAGTGTTTAGTAATATATTTTAGGCATACGAGACGGCCGACGGTCTCGCCATCCTATGTAAAGAGTGCAGCTCCAAGTACGCGACAATCAAGCAAATAACTGACGCAAGGTTCACCAGGGTCCCTGGGCCGTCGACCGTACGACCTTCACTTCATTAGCTCACCACGTCACTACATAGTACATCAAGCCCCAAAAACATTCATAATCTATTTCTGCTATATACAGAAATTAAATGATAATGAATTATAACAATAAAGCAAAAAAACAAATACAGTATAAATTCTCACCCACAAAGAAACTCAGTATTCCAGCTTACATTGCCAAATGTATGTCTGGAGAAACAGTCTAACTTTGAGCGATTGTGGAACAGGAGGGGTCATTTAGGGGTAATTTGCAGAGCAGGATGGGTCATTATGGAGTAGGAGGGGTCATTTGCGGAGCAGAAGGGGTCATTTGCGGAGCAGGAGGGGTCATTTAAGGGTTATTTGTGGAGATGGAGGGGTCATTTAGGGGTAATTTGCATAGCAGAAGGGATCATTGAGGGCTTATTTGCGGAGCAGGAATGGTCATTCACGAAGCAAGATGGGTCATTTGTAGAGCATGAGTTCAAGCTGAGAAAAGAACATGCTTGGAAGAAACTGTTGAAGATGTAACTGCATGGTAATGTGATCAAGGAAATAGATGAAATGTCTGGTTGAATGGATGCATAAAAGTGCTTAAATCTCACTGATGAAATATGTTAGTAAGTTTATATATAGGGCAGTAGCTAGGCAAAGTAGATACACAAGTTGCTACTGTAGAAATGATGTCAGTTTTTTTCATGAATATGATGTAAGTCAATGATTGTACGAAGTCTACTAAAGAGCTTACCTCTGTGGATGTACCTTCTCCGGCTGCTAGAAAAATTATATGGAAAACAGATGGAGATTTCTCGCACTTTAATGAGATACCTTCCATCATTACTGAACTGAAGGATCGGTGTTATATCAAATGAGACTGTTGTCTACTATCTATGATCTGCAAACATATCAGAAATGTAAAGATCGAATGTATGAAATAATTAGAAATATAGAACGTATATAATAAGTAAATAAATTAAATTTACGTATTCATAATAATGTGAGTTTAATTTCTTATTCAGACCAATCTGCTTCTCTTAAAGACTTATTAATTCAGTGGTGTGTACAATCGATTGCTAGAGTCTGTTTTAGATTACATTTGGGTGGGTGTGCGCAGGAGGAGGGACCATGGTAGGATTTGAAGTATTATGCCTTACTCGGGTCGATTAAAAACTCGTCTGAGTTCTATAAGGTAAACGAATGAACTGAGGAATATTTTTTTATGAATGTTTCGGAACTGTTTAGTTAGCATGGNCTGAGTTCTATAAGGTAAACGAATGAACTGAGGAATATTTTTTTATGAATGTTTCGGAACTGTTTAGTTAGCATGGCAATTTATATTAGTCGACTTTTTCGAGATGGGTTGTCATCGACTGTTGGTATAGCTGGGTGGTATGGTGGGTTGGTCTTGACCACTGTTCTAGCCATCTTTCCAGGAATTGATCTTGGCAAGAGCCAGCCTTGGGTAGAGTTACGTATCTTCAGGAACCGGTTGGGGTTTCGTTTAGAGAAAGGGAGAGGGGTGGAGAATCGTGTGGTTGGTTGTTGGCGAGGNTAAGGGGGGGGGGGGTCGGTTGAATGGATGGTGACAGCGTAAATGTTGATGGTGGCTGAACCATGGTAAGAAAATGGTGAGGGAAGTAGAGTGACGAGTGGTGTGTTGTCAGAGCCAGGGGAGGGGGTACATGTTCTACAAAAAGTCAATAATTCGCTTTGGGGTTATATAGCCAATGAAATATAGAGATGGGGGTTCAGACGACTCTGCTGATTGTCGTACCAGGGAGTGACTGTGCTCTGTCATCTTTACGAGAATCGAACTTTTAGGGTCATACACATCAAACTTGGTTATTCATATTAGGTATGTAATTTTTCACTTGGTGGTTTTTTTACATTATTTGTAATTTTTCGCAATTTTTCTCAATTTTCCCTATTAAGGTTATTTATTTCAAGGTCACCAACAACCAACATGGGTGTCGGAGTGAGTGTTGTAATATTTTCCTAAACTTTTATTAGTTTCTTTCGGCTTTTTTAGATTTTTATCATTGTTTTTATCATTGGGAGTGGGTGGGGGAGGAGAGGGGATGAGATGACGGTAATGGGGTGAGTGCGAGTTTAACATTGTGTTTATATATATATATATATATATATATTAGATTTTTGCAATTTTTCTCGATTTTTTATGATTGGGAGGGATTTGGGAGAGGAGGGGGTGAGGCGATGGTGGTGGATGAGTTTGAGGTTAACGTTGTATGTTCCTCGATTTTTAGAATGTTTTTATATTTTTTGAGATTTTCTCTATTAATATATCAGTAAATACTTTATGTTTGGAGTCGCCAAAAAAAGTTTGGAAATGGAAGACATGGGAGCTTTCTGGCGGTAGATGCTAAGAAAGAAATACCTAGCACTTTCTATAGTGTCCAATACTGGCAAAATATGTGTTGAATTCGTAATTTAGCGGTCAATGGGCATATACCATTGATTGGTGTGGGTGGAGGAATAATTTATATTATATAAGGCCAATGATTAATTTAGGGAAAGGGTGTGTGGGGTGTTGGTTAGGGTTGTGGGGTGGGGTAACATAAATTGTTAGATTGTAAAAAATTGTTTTACAGTTTTTACAATTTTTAATTTTAAGGTCGCAGGGGTCAAGGTTAAAGTCAAGGTCATTGGTCAAGGATATGGACCAAGGTCAAACTGATTGGTCAAGGTAATGGGTTAGGGTCAAGGTAATGGGTTAGGGTCCAGGTCATGTGTTAGGGTCAAGGTCATAGGTTAGGCTCAAAGTCATGGGTTAGGCTCAAAGTCATGGGTTAGGCTCAAAGTCATGGGTTAGGGTCAAGGTCATGGGTTAGTGTCAAGTAGTGTTGTTACGAATATTCGCATTCGCATTCACATTCGCGAATATTCACATGTTTTTCCATATTCGCATTCGCATTCGCAAAAAGTTATGCAAATATGTAGCAAATGTATTTGGCAATGAAAAATAAAAATATTTATGAAATAACAATGCAACTTCTAATATTTATAATATTTTTATTTAGGTATTTATATTTTAATAAAAAAGTTTTAATTGGGGAACAGTTTTGATGTTACTAATTAGGTACATACAGACGCTTTTAATAATCTTTTATTCTTATTTATCTAAGCAAAAATCAAATTTAGGTAGGTATTTACCTAAACATGCAAACTAAAATATCAATTGTATGAAAACAAAAATAAATTTCGAACTTCTTAAACACAAAACAATGAAGCTAAATATGTTACCACCTTTTTAATTAAACTAATCCACTTTAAATGAGATTTTTTGTGAGAACACAAATGCAACTTGATAGGTATCTAAATAATATTAAATCTACTAGAGATTTCTGTATCTAATCATATTGTACATTAAATCTACTACTTATAAATGAAGTTAACAATATCTTTTTTTGAGAAAGTAAACAAAAACATTTCTTCTTTTTAATTAAAACAAAAAATAATCTTCTTCAAATTAACATGTTAATTTTAACTTTGGTTCTAGTTATATTATTTTTAACACAACCATTTAACANTAAGAGTAGAGGAAATTAAACTTAAAAAAATAAAAGTTTTGATGCCTTTTCTCCTTGCAGCCTATTTCGGTGGGGTGTGTAAAGAAGACATGCTCCACTAAAAACTATTTCGCTAGGCACACTAGTGGGTGGTGTTACTAAATATTGCCAGGCTAAGGAGAAATAATACCATACTTCTTATTATTCAACTTCCACCATGTAAGTGGGTCTACATCATTTTCCACACGTTTATCTATTAAATATTCATTGATAGTTTTTTTAATCAAAACTTCTATAGGGGTTGGTCTTTCATTTTCTCTTTCTTCTTCAAATTCACTGGAATCCAAGAGCAATTTCATGGTGCCTCATGTAGATTTCCCTGATAGAAAGGCACTGGATCCAGAGGTTTCAATCCCATGATTAGTCATTCTGGCACGCTTAGGATTTGAACAAGAAGATAGGCTTGATTCATCGTTTCCAATGGATTCTAAAATAGTTTTCACAACTTGATCTTTGGTTGAAGAATTTTTGAAAAATTTCACTTTGTATCTCGGGTTAATGAAAGTTGCCGTAGCAAACAATACGTAATTTTCCAAAAGAGAAAATCTGCGACTTAATTCTTGTTTTAGAACAAGAATCGTGTTTCCGATGCATTCGTCAGTCACATCAAATTCATCAATTACCTTTTCCAAGGTGGCCAATAATGGAATTACTGAGTATATGGAAATATTGGCTGCACTTAGTTCTTTTGTAATTTCTTCAAAAGGCCTGAGCAAAGTAATTCGTTTTTCCACAATTATTCACTCTTGGGAAGTTAGTTGTGAAATTTTGTTATTTGTGGAAGCGTCAAGACACAACGAATCTTTGTTTTTCAAAATGTGCTCCAACATATAAAAGTTGTTATTCCATCTTGTAACACACTCTTGTATAATCTTAAGCTTTGGTTGATTGAGTCTTTCTTGTAGAGCTGCAAGTTCATCTTGATCAATATTTGAGTGGTGAAAATGTGTTGCAATCTTTTTAGATTTTGTAATCGCTGCAATAACTGCATCTTGTGCCTTAAGCCCCTCATTGACAACTAGTTGAATTTGTTGTGATGAACAATCAATGTCTTTAATGAATAACAAGGAAATACCTTTTTTCATGTTAGTACCACCATCCCTAACAATGCGTTGCATTTTTTCTTTTGATAATTCCCATAATTACCACATGGTTTCAAGTTTTATAGCTATATTTTCACCAGTATGTATGTCATCGTTAAATACCTGTGCTTTAAACACAATCATTTTTCCTTCAAAACTTTTGTTATGCCATGACATGTAAAACTGAGCAACGATACTCCTGAACAAGAATCAGACCAGATATCAGTTTTAAAGGCTTTTTTTTATTTTTTTTTATTTGATTAATTCCAAAACTCTATCTTTTACCTTGCCGTAGAAATTATCGCATATTAACAAAGTCAAATGTTGTCGAGTTTTTAAATTATACGACGGACATAGGTGGTTGATTAATCTGACAAATCCAACGCATTCCACAAAACTAAAGGGTAAGTCCTCCAAAGCAATCATTTCGCTTATTAAATTTTCAATTTCCACAGACTTGGCGTTGTTATTATCCCACTTTTNGACGTGACAACGTCTTAAATTAGGTTGCGGCTGGGAGTCACTTATGAAAAAGTGTAACGCTCGGTAACGTTACGATGAGTCACCGAACGAGAGAGAGGCCCGCCGAATGCCTTGCGTCTCTCTCCCACTCAACTATGATCGGTCTGCCGCGCGCGCAGCACTACGTTGTCACGTAAAATCTTCGCCCGTAAAACCGACTTTACAGGCAACCATTTTTATGGTTTTA
>NQII01000630.1:331889-414814 GCA_002778355.1 Clitarchus hookeri | reverse complement strand
TTTAGTTTTTTCGGCGCAATCAGTCAAAGACATTTGTTTACATTGTCGCGAAGAGGACGCCAAAGCATTTGTTGTAAAAGCATTCCGCTTTTCTTTTTCCCGTTTTTTAAATTTATTATACTCATTTTTATGCATACCTTCCAGGTGATTTCTCATAGCAATAGTTTATCTTCCTTTGCGCGAGTATTTTTTGTTACATATTTTGCAATTCACATTTTCTGCACCACATATTGTAAAATAAGTCCAAACTTCGCTAACATACGACTTACCCATGTTGAAATATTACTAATCACTTTATAACAATTTAACAATGGTTTCTATATAAATTCAACAAATAAATGTAAGTAACCTCAAAACAAATCTTTGCGAAAAAACTATTAGCAGCTAACATCACTTAATGAGCGAGCAATCACGGTTTGTTTACTTCGTGCAGTATCGGCTACTTTCGGTTTAAACATGGCCGGTCCTAAACGCGAGGTCAAAATGTTAGTTCGTGGGCGCATACTTTGGGCGCCGTATTGCAAAAGCCAATATTCGCATTTGTATTCGAATTCGCGAATATTGGAGATGAATATTCGCATTCGCTAATGTGGGATATCCAACATTCGTAACACACTAGTGCCAAGGTCATATGTTAGGGTCAATGTCATATGTTAGGGTCAAGGTCATATGTTAGGGTCAAGGTCATTGGTCAAGGTCAAAGTCATAGGTCAGGGTCAAGGTTATGGGTTACTATGTTGTTGAAGAGGTTAGGAGTGGTGAGGGGCGTGGGGGTGAGGGAATGGGTGGTGGTGGGTTTAATGTTTTATAATTTTATTTAAAAAAAATTTTTTTATATTTTTTATTAAAATAATTTTTATTAAACTAATTTCTGGGGATGTCGGGAGGTAGACCGTCCAACATGGTCGTGGCGCCTCCCAAGATAGTGTATGGTGGCTGTGATGCCTACCAAGATGGTGTATGCACGGACTAACATGGCTGCGGGCCGCACCTAACAATATGGCGGGCAGTGGCTGTGACGCCTACCAAGATAATGAACTGCATCGACCAACATGGCCACCAACCACGTCTGTGATGTCGTGGCAGGCAACTCCGACTCCGACATGCCAAATGCTAGTTGCGCCAGAACGAACATAAGCATACTACTCATGGCGTCGTGCATTATAACTTTTACTGGAGATTTTGGCACAGTAACAACATTGTTTTCCATGTAATTGTCGAGCAGTTGATGGATGCTTGCATGTAGTACACGACATACACGGTTGCACTTTGCCAGTGGTTTGCATCGTCTTCAAGTATATGTGAATTCAAACACTTGTACTACTACTGCACAGTGCTGACTCCTCAGTGCTGACTCCTCAGAGCTGATTTCTCAGAGCTGACTCCTCGGTGCTGACTACTCATTGCTGAGCATGCGGAGCTGATTGCGGAGTTGATGGTGCTTATTGTGGTGTGTGCGGTGTACTCTTCGTATTGCCCATCTCATATAACTTGGCATGATTATGACAGTCAGTGAGTGGCAATTTGATGTATACGAAACAAACAAAGTGCCATTTACAAAATCCTGTAACAGCTGATGCACAAACAAACAAACGTTAATATTACGTTGGGTATTCTGAGTGCACAGCCGACGCCCATCAGACAAGCAAGAAATACGCTATAAAAAAGAGTTCCTAGATTAATTAATACATTTTATTTTACGTGGTCACAAAACAGCGATTGTTAGAGTTACAAACTAAACTTCGTGATAAAGTAGTAATGTATAGGTGTTCAAAATGAATTGCACAATAAAACGATCCGTATCCAAATGAAACGCAACTTCAAACCCTTGAAAGTTATTTTCATATCGTATCCCCACTTAACGTGTTGCGATATGTTTAGTAACGATCTAAGCTCACAACTCGCCCTGCCATGCCATGCGCGCTATCTGTCCGCTCTTGCCCGAAGCATTACCAGTCACAAAATATAGCTTTTGTGTGTAAAATAACAAATTTACGAACTGATACCAATAGTTTTATTTTTCCGCGAACTCTTTATAATTTTTAAAGTAACACATATTTCGTGTACAGCGATTTTCATTACTAGACCTACTAATTTCTATTGGGCCGGTAATCGTTCGTATACGTCCAATAATCGCCATGTTGTTCTCCCGCAAACCAATTTCCTTGTTTCCGTGTTGTTACTGTATTGCATTAATAAAACGAAGAAAGTGTGACGCGCATGAATAGCCTTTAAGCAATTCTTACGTTATTCCACTTCANAGCTTTTGTGTGTAAAATAACAAATTTACGAACTGATACCAATAGTTTTATTTTTCCGCGAACTCTTTATAATTTTCAAAGTAACACATATTTCGTGTACAGCGATTTTCATTACTAGACCTACTAATTTCTATTGGGCCGGTAATCGTTCGTATACGTCCAATAATCGCCATGTTGTTCTCCCGCAAACCAATTTCCTTGTTTCCGTGTTGTTACTGTATTGCATTAATAAAACGAAGAAAGTGTGACGCGCATGAATAGCCTTTAAGCAATTCTTACGTTATTCCACTTCACATATTTCCAACTCAAACTGTTAAGTATCAGTAACAGCAGAATTACTGGTTTGCAATACTCGTTGGTGAGTTGTTGGCGAGTCAAAGTGCGTTGTCAATCAAGTTTCCGGAATTACTTTTAGTTCCAGTAATATTAGCTATGGCGTCCAAAGTGTGATACGAACTACAACTACCATCTCGCAAATGTTAACCCGAATTCGCTGTCTCAGACAAATTAAAAAAGTGTTAACAAATATTTAATTTTTGGCAATGTTTTGTATTTTTCCTTTTATAACCTGCGAATTTTTTTTGACAAATGTCAGTCTACAATACCTTAAAACTTGTTAAGCGTTACAGCACAATTGCAAGTGGCTTAACTGACTGCGTATTGGTAAAACATACAACCTCCACTTGATACTCCAGCTGATGGCGAAAGTATACATAAACGAAAAGTAAATATTGGCCTTACTTTCGTCGAACTGTCAAAATCTTGCCAAGTTACATGAGAGAGAGAATACGGATGGTTCTGTAATGTGGCTGAGCATTTCGAGTAGGAGGTGAAAACTCTATCGCTGAGTCGGCACTGACGACAATCATGTGGTGATGCAGGTCGCGGCTCCATTCTTGTTGAGGTCAACGTCAGGCCTTCGAATTCAGAACACATATTCGTGGTATAACGAGAAAGTGCTTCCAAATCGATGTTCACCTCACAGTGTCAGAACATCAAATGCCATTTTCTATATAAAAGCGATTATTTTACAATAAAGCTTGTGCCCACAGAAGGCCTTCTACACTAACATTTTTTTAAATGTTAAAATAATGGAAGCACAAATGTGTACGACTACATGAAAACAATGCTGTTACTATGCCAAAACCTTAAGTAAAAATTTAAATGCACGACGCAATAAAAAACGCGAATGTTAAAAGAAACCGACCTCCAGAATACTAACAAGCGATATGTGCGGTGCAACATTTGGAAGAAGCGATCATTTAAAGAGACACACTGGGATGTATAAAGGTAATGCACCTTTGCTTGACTCATAATTCAGCAGCCAACTCTAAAAAGTGGTCGTAAAAGGCGGAGATTTTTTAAATATAGAAGTTAATGGGACTTACTAGCCTGGATCCATTTCTGCTAGTCTGCCGCCTTAAAGCGGGTGGGTTAAGATATGGCAAACGTTTGAAATTGCGAAAATTCGTCAAAATTGCAAGTATTTACGGAGAGCTGAAACTTGGAAACGAGGTACATGACACGAATATAACGAAAAACCATGTCTGCCACCCCATACCCGGCGGGAAGTACCGGCAGACGGCACTTGAAAAAGTGTACTTTTTATGAAGAAAATGAAACTGTATGCGGACTTTTGAAATTTTGGCCATTGAAACTAATCGACATGGAGAGACGAATAAACCTAGTCTGCCGGCGGTAGCCCAGTGGGAAATGCTGGCAGACGACACTTGAAAATTTGTACTTTTTGTACAGAATTCTTAACTAATTGCGGGATTTTGAAATTTGGGCCATGGAAACTACATGACATGGAGAGACAAATGAACATAGTCTGCCGGCAATAATCCGATGGAAAGTACTGGCAGACGGAACTTGAAAATTTGTATATTTTGTACAGAATTCTNTACAGAATTCTTAACTAATTGCGGGATTTTGAAATTTGGGCCATGGAAACTACATGACATGGAGAGACAAATGAACACAATCTGCCGGCACTAGTCCGGTGGAAAGAACTGGCAGACGGTACTCGTGAATTGGCACTTCGTTCCCAAAATGAATCNTTTTTTTTTTTTTTTTTTTCGAACCCTTTCATAAAAACTATGTAACTTCATTACAACTTTATTCAACCTAACTTTACAGCCTATATTTTTTCTTAAGGAATGTTGAGAAAAAAAAGGGGGTGGGGCATTCTGAAGGCGCAGCTGTGGGAATTATTATACGTCCATCAATATTTAGAATTCCTGTAGACATCTTCTAAAACCTCTTCCCGGTTCTACTTCCTACTCACTCAGCAAGGGAACAGACAAATTGATGGGCAACGTTCCAAAGGGTGGATAACACCAGGAAATATATAGTAAGAACTGAATTAGTAATAAAACTTTAATTTTCTATTACACCGTACAATTATAATAATATAACAAAATGTTGACTNTAAGAACTGAATTAGTAATAAAACTTTAATTTTCTATTACACCGTACAATTATAATAATATAACAAAATGTTGACTCATTTATCATATAATATATAACAAATGTTTACTCTTAATGATGATAAAAAAAAGTCCAAAACACAGTACTCTCTAATCTTCGTCGTCCTCATCGCTGGTATCAGACATTTCGTCCTCTTCATCTTCTGGTACCTGTTCCTCGATGACAATGTTTTCCAACTTTTCCGGAAGAGCAGAGCCCTCGTACCATTTTATGGCATAGGATCCATTCACTTCGACCCATCCAAACTCATCAGCCTTTATGTTAGGAGGATCTGGCAGTTGTAAATTGGACCACATCAATGTAATGTATTTTACCCTCAGTACATGCTGGCGTAATGCCTTCTTGCATGGAGGTAAATTAGTGCTGTCGATTCCTTTTTGTGGTTTAAGAGGGTTTTGTCACAATTTCTTTTGTAGGCGTCCATGAACAGGTGTAAGCGCAATTCATCGATATCTTGAAATCCGCGACGGCTGTATAATTGGCAGACTAACTTTTCAATGGACGAAATTCTGAAGCAGATAGTATTTGATTATTACTAAATGTTGACAAAGTTTGCTTTGCGTCTTCTTGAGCTTGGACAATATTGAAAGGTTTCTTTTTTCCAATGCGGAAGAATGCTGATGTATAATCACTACTTGTAAGTCCGTGAAGGGAAGGAAGAGCTCTGCACATATCAGGACCCAACGTGCCTACGATTTTTCTAATATCGATACATCTGTGATCGTTTCTTGACAACGACCCAGTTTCAAGTCAAACTTTCACATTATCCTGAATATTCCGGATGTTTCCAATAACTATAATTAGCACATCTTTATCACAAGTTCTTATGACCATATTCGAAGCTTCTCTCAACGTAGTCAAATGGTAGACCATCCTAGAGTCAGCTTCTATGTACCAACATTTCAAACTTTGTTCTTCAAGACAGTAACTGCATCCTCAGTCAAAGAATAAAAAAAGTAGCAGGTCTCTTCTCTATTCACATAAAGTGCAAACTGCTTGAAAAATTCGGCATATTTTCTGAGGCCCATTCGTTCACGAGAAAATTTACCAGACTCTGCTTGAACTGGATGCTTCTTAAAGCTTTGATGAAATCTATTGGTCTCTTTTGGCCTGACTTGGATACATGGTAGGCAATGCTGGAGCCACCAGCGCTTCTTGAATCTATTTCAAGATCTTTAATGGACGAGGAAACATACCGATAAAAAATAAGGTGAATGCAGGCACATTTAGCAGCGCTGATCTTTTTTAAAATAGCCTTTGCGATGCCCCCATGCGTAGCAGGAAGGGTGTTACCAAACTGGTGCAATAAATGGAAACCGTGTATAACTATTACATCAGTGGTAGTAGGTGTTTCATGGGAAGTAAGCCCTTCCAAATATTTCAGCAGCACACTTTTTTGGGTCTTCAAAGGTGTTCCGTCGTGGTGCCCCAAGGAAAGTTGAACTGGTGTTAAAGGGAATCTCAACACAGACTGTAAATCGATGTTGTTTTTTAGGGATACGGTAAGAAGATGGCAAAATAAATTTCTCTCCATCTTCAAGGTTTCAGTCTTTTCAGTTTTTTTTTATTGTTAGTGTAGGGTGGTCAGCTACGAAGTTAAGAACCTGATTTCGCTGGATGGCCTTGTAGAATCTTGAAAAATCGCCAGAGCATTCTGCTCTAAATTTCAAATGCAGCTCTCGATTTGATATCAAACGGATTTAACATGCCATCGAAAGCCTCAAGAATTTTAATGAAGTCGTCATGGCCACGGATGATTCTGCCTTTTTTTAAAATCATTAGTAGTATCTTATTTTTCAGTCATGCCTATTTCATCCAATAAATGACNCCTCTGACTGGAACTTCTTTCAAGAATGTGGAGACATTTTGACTTGCTGACTTCCCTGTACACAAGTTGAACAACATTGTTGTTTCCAATTTGATATCAAACGGATTTAACATGCCATCGAAAGCCTCAAGAATTTTAATGAAGTCGTCATGGTCACTNATATCAAACGGATTTAACATGCCATCGAAAGCCTCAAGAATTTTAATGAAGTCGTCATGGTCACTGATGATTCTGCCTTTTTTTAAAATCATTAGTAGTATCTTATTTTTCAGTCATGCCTATTTCATCCAATAAATGACTAACAATCTCTGTCCTTTGGGAATGGCTGTAAGCCCATCTTTGCCCAGCTGATATTGAATTAGTGGCTGAAATAATGCCACTAATTTTAGTGCCAGCATCCGCATTGATGGTTTGCCCCAACGTCAAGTCAACTGGTGTCCGCGAAAAGCTCTTATTCGTCCTTTTTACCGAAAATAATCCTTCTTTTAGTTGTTGCGAAATGTGGTCATCGGTTGTCAGTGCCTTTATGATGTTATCGGTAAATGGTAACAACCATCTGGAGTAGTTTTGATGGTTCATGATAAAAAAAGGTCACTTATTTTCAACAGGCTGTTTACAAATATATCAATATCACCCATACGGACGCTTCTATTGAAATTATTATACAAGTCTATGTGCTGCACATAAATAATCCAAATCTGAGCCGTCAGACCGTGGTGGCCTTGTGCAGTTTGTTGTTCTAACTATAAATATTTCTCGATGTGGGATTTCAATTCTGAATCAAGTTCGAGACTTTCCAGTGTTGACAATTGTTGAATCGTTGCTTCCATACCTAGTCTTGGAACACCATGGTTTTCGAAAACAACGCAATTTTTTACAGTTGATAAAAATGAGTCATAATGAAGTTTTCGAAGACTAAGAGCTAGCAATCGGTGAACCCTCTTGCAACGNTTACAGTTGATAAAAATGAGTCATAATGAAGTTTTCGAAGACTAAGAGCTAGCAATCGGTGAACCCTCTTGCAACGATTGTAATTTGTCCCACCGATGAATCCCAATACAGAGCCAGCTGCAAGTATCCCAGACTCGTTGAGAATCTCAACGATACCCGAACCATCTATAAACTTCCCTAACACTTTGAACATTGCTATATCTACGTGGAATGGACCTAGTCCAACGAAAATGTTATCAAACTGTGGTTGATCTTGATTGTGGATTTCCAGAGCCATTTTTGAAATATATTTAGATCGTAAGTGCAAAATAAAATATTTTGCTTTGTCCACATTCGTCTATCACTTGTAAGGCCATTTTCGACGTATGTCGTACAACCGCGTATGAGGTGGGGGAAGAATTAATTTGTGGGAGGTAGGCGACAGTTTGTAATGGTGACTCATCTACAAACAGTTGTGAGTTGAAGCCATCCCACATTGGGCTTTCTGGTGTATGAATAAATTTCAGAGCCCAGAGTATGTCAAACAGTTTGAAATCTTTAGGTGGTGCGATTCGGGATTGAGGATCTGAACTATGGCTTGCTACAACTTCAGCCTCTCTCCTCTCCCTACTACCTGGGGGGTGCCTAGTGGAATTTTCCTCACCAACTCACGACAGGTAGAGAACACACCCTTTNTCCTCTCCCTACTACCTGGGGGGTGCCTAGTGGAATTTTCCTCACCAACTCACGACAGGTAGAGAACACACCCTTTCCTTTTGTGTACGCAGGTGGTCTTGGGGCTATTCTGTCTTAGTCACATTAATCTCAATTTCATCACCAATAACGTCGGTAAAAATAGAATGTCAAACTTGTCAGTAAGCCTTTACTTTTGAAAATGTCAATTGAACACGAAATTATGCTTCTACCACTACCGCCTAATTGAGCCAAGTAGTGGGGAGGAGGAAGGTTGAAAAGGTGCTCTTCGAAACTGGGGGAGTGGAGGATTTGAAGTTACAACACTGCCCTAAATGTTTCTGAACGGCATTCTCGGAACAAAATGCTGAATTTCAAGTGCCGTCTGCCAGTACTTCCCACTGGGTTACCACCGGCAGACTAGGTTTATTCGTCTCTCCATGTCGATTAGTTTCATTGGCCAAAATTTCAAAAGTCCGCATTCAGTTTCATTTTCTTCATAAAATGTACACTTTCTCAAGTGCCGTCTGCAGTACTTTCCACTGGGCTACCACCGGCAGACTAGGTTCATTCGTCTCTCCATGTCGATTAGTTTCAATGGCCGAAATTTCAAAAGTGCGCATACAGTTTCATTTTCTTCATAAAAAGTGCACTTTTTCAAGTGCCATGTGCCAGTACTTCCCATCGGGTATGGGGTGGCATACATGGTTTTTCGTTATATTCGTGTCATGTAGTACCTTCTTTCCAAGTTTCAGCTCTCCGTAAATACTTGCAATTTTGACGAATTTTCGCTATTTCAAGCTTCTGCCATATCTTAACCCACCCGCTTTGAAGCGGCAGACTAGTAGAAATGGATCCAGGCTAGTAAGTCCTATTAACTTCTATATTTAAAAAATCTCCACCTTCTACGAATACTTTTCAGAGCTGGCTCCTGGACTATCAAGGCAACACGCATTGACTTCGTTAACTCCTGTTAATACACTGCATAATATTGTTTGAAGTTGACGATGGAACTCGCATGATGAAGCACTACGACAATGGCCACATGCAGTTTATGCAAGGTGATACATTTAATAACCCGCACCAATATTTACAAGGATTCGTCTTTGAGAGCCAGCGAATGATGCCGTCAAAACCCCCTGCTGCATCGATAAGGACTGATTCCGCAGACGATTATGGTGAGATAGTTAATGCTAATGACGGAAATGAGAGTCCTGCCAGGCGTGGTAGAGTCGATATGTGCGGAATGTACACTTGCAAGACGTTTTCGCGAAGTCGATAAACTTCAAAATAAACGGTCATCGGGTCAAAATACTGATGATGACCACGCGACTCCTACAAAGAAAAGTGAACTTGATATCATGGTTGAAACATGAGGTGAAGACGATCATGAAGACAGCATTGATGGTAATTACTATGACGACAGTGTTCATGAAGTATCTGTTGAGAAGGATGATGATTCTCTCGACGTTCCCACACATTTCATTAACGAGTTTTCTTCGACAAGTGGTGTGAAGAAGACAGAAGGCTTCTAGAACGCTAGTTTAATATTTCCCGAGGACCCGAATTAACTTGTTAATAAGACTCAGATATTTGATTGGCCTACAAAAAACGCGGGAATCTCTGACGCATTGTTGAGATATCTTCTATCATCGATAAACTGAAGGAGTTATATCAGATAAGACTGTTGGCTTCTATCCATGATCTACAAACATCTGAGAAAATAATTAGAAAGATAGAATGTATATAATTAGTAAATTTATTAAATTTATTTATGCATGTGTTTAATTTCGTATTGAGTCCCTCTGCTTCACTGACAGACTTATTAATTCAGTGGCGTAAACAGTAGATTGCTAGAGTCTGCTTTAGATATAATTTATGTGAACTTGTGCAGAAGGAGGGATATGGTTTGATCGGAAGTATTATGTCTTACCCGGGTCGTTTAAAATGGATGAGTTCTATATGGCAAACGAATGAAATGAGAGATTCTTGGAATTTTTTTGGGTTTTTTGGGGGGTTTCAAAGGTCAAAGGTCTCCAGCATCAAGATCAAATGTCAAGATCACCGACATCCAACATGGCGGACAACATGGCCGTCGGGGGACCGGAATGACAGAGCATGAACAGCGAACTCCGGTGCCAGACGCCGATGTGCCCAAACGAAGATAATTATACTACTGGTGTGTACTGAGCTTGGCCGTTAAGTTTGTCAACTTCGTGCTCTTATCCCGGAACTGCTAGAAGAAGTCTGTAAATATTTTCTTCTCCTTCAGCCATCCTCATAGGTGGGGCGAACATTGACAAGGGCAATATTTGCACGTAATATTATTACACGCACTATGATTACTTCTTGGAGCATGTACATGCTGTACAGATGGATCGCGTTAGTAAAATATTTTGAGATCAAACTGAAAAAAATACCTGTTTGTAACATCATATTATTGTGGTCCGGCGGTTCATCGCACCTCTTTCCGGCGAATGAATGGGACACTAGTCCATCAAAGTACCGCGTGGTTCTAAGAGGGCGGTGAGACGTGATTGATACACTAGTTCTTAATCAACCACTCGCACATGGAACCGATGAAACTTAGTCTAGAATGTCAGGGATTGTCTTTCCAGTTGTAAGAGTTTTGTGGCAGAATTAGAAAGGCAATAACTGAGTGTGGGTAAGAGTGGAATAAACTGTAATTGATTAACGGAGGTATAACAACAGCACCTTTATCTCGCTGAGAAGAGTTTTTAGAGAATTGTGGAAGGCGATGTTCAGCGGGTGTTCCTAGTGATTCGACGAACAACGAAGGGTTACTGGCAGCGCGGATACATCGATTTGTGTGCCCGAAGCGACTGCAAGAGTGATCAAAGTGCTCTCGGGTGAGTACTGTGAGATCTAAGTGGAAATGGTCGTGGGAGGAGTTCACGAGAGACTGATAGAACCGGTGTACTCTGATGAAGAGTTTTGCTAACAGGACTAAATTAGTTATTTGAATATTTAACACAGTAGTTTTACAAAACGCCTGAGGGACTTATCCGAGTTCGTGGGGGATGGAGGTCTTAATATAAATAAAANTAACACAGTAGTTTTACAAAACGCCTGAGGGACTTATCCGAGTTCGTGGGGGATGGAGGTCTTAATATAAATAAAAGAACTAAATTTGATTTTAATTTATTCACACAACTATTATTCACATCATTAATCTATCTATCTCGGCAATTCCTCTTTNAACTAAATTTGATTTTAATTTATTCACACAACTATTATTCACATCATTAATATATCTATCTCGGCAATTCCTCTTTTTATTTCTCAGTGAGCGCAATATTAACGTCTACTTTAACTCTAATTAACATCCTTCTTAATGTGTCTGGTTATAGTCAATTAACTAACACTCTTCATTAACACACTTTCAGTCTTCCTGTTGCCATCATTTCTTAATGTATTTCAATCACGCATCCAGTCCAATAGTCTAGCCTGCCAGAAGAAATATGGTTGCAGACGCAGATTTTCCTCCTGCTTGTTACTTCTCTCGATCATTGTTTCGCTTCTCGCTCGTCGTCTATATCTAAGAGCCCAGCCACTCATACACTCAACTCCCGGCTCGGAGGCCCGTCGCACTTTTATACTCTCTGCCCTTGACCTGGAAAGTTCGACGCACCTCCGAATCATGCTGAGAAAAACTAGGGCAGAAAACCACTAGAAAATTGTTCAGTTTAACGCGGAAATTCAATCAGATGCTGGTCAGGTGCGCGCGATGCAAAATGATTATTATGGTGGCTCGATTTGCGCTTCTTGTATTATTGCTCGCCTGACCTCTATTCTCACAGTACGATATCATTTCACTACTCCGTCGCCCACACACTTTTGGATCACGCGATAAAAAGGAGTGACACGTAACACTTCCCCTTAAAGTCTATTCGTCCCGNGTCGCCCACACACTTTTGGATCACGCGATAAAAAGGAGTGACACGTAACACTTCCCCTTAAAGTCTATTCGTCCCGAACAGACTCTACAACATCCGGATCATCGCAGAGTGCCAGTCGGCTGATGTGGACAGCCTTCAGCTTCGCCCGAAAGCCTTGTCAACAAATCCGAAAGACCACAACATTGATTTCATCAGAATTCTATGTGGGCTTTCCCAACATTTCTGTAGCGTGAGGCAGTAGTACCCTTTTCGCCTCTGGTGATAGTACAGACACACCTGTTGTCCTTCTTGAAATACCTCGCCCGTCATTCTGCTATAATGCCGCGTCTTCATCCNACCCTTTTCGCCTCTGTTGATAGTACAGACACACCTGTTGTCCTTCTTGAAATACCTCGCCCGTCATTCTGCTATAATGCCGCGTCTTCATCCTGTCAGTTTTTATTCTAAGGTGATGTCAAGCAAAATCATAAATGTCAACTGGTCTGTTACATAATTCGCTGACATAAGCATAGGCTGCAGCTTCCTCATCTATCGGTCGGTCAAACAGCAGATCACTGGGGAAGTTTAGCTCTCTTCCAAACAGCATCCTTGATGGTGTTGGTACCCTTGTGGTCACATAAAATGCTGAGCAATAAGCAAGAAGAAACAATCGCACATTTGAATCCCAGTCATTTTTGTTGTCTGCCACAAAAGTCGTCAGGTACTGCTCAAGAGTGCAGTTAAGCCTCTCGACCATTCCATCCGACTGGGGGTGTAAGACTGTAGTCCTAGTCGTTTTCATCTCCAGACTCTTTGTTACCTCCTGAAACACTGAAGCTTCACAGTTTCTACCCTGATCGGAATGGAGTTATAGTGGCACCCCAAACCTCGAGAAGACATGCTCTATGAGTGCCTCAGCCACAGTACGTGCTTCCTGGTTCTGGAGGGAATGACCTCAGGCCACTTAGTGAAGTAATCCTGGACCACCATTATGTACTGATTCCCCTCTCTGTTACAGGCAAGGGACCCATAATATCTACTGCCATCCTCTCGAATGGGGCTTCTACATTGTATTTCTGTAGGTGACCTTGTCCACAGGTCCTTGGGCTCTTCCTCGCAGTACAGGTGTCGCACATTTGGTATCACTTCTCAACATCCTCCCGACATTGAAGCCAGTATAATCTCAGTCTTATCCTGTCAAGGGTGTTATTAAAACCAAAGTGCCCACTGACTGCTGCATTATTCGCCTTTAAGACTTCACGAACCCTGTATTTTGGGAGGGCCAACTGTAAGCATGTGTGTTTATCCATCATTACTTTCCCTCTTTCTGTAAAGTATGCCCTTATTCAGTACAAGGGAATTCCATTGTGCCCTGGATTCTTTGAATGCTGTGCTCAGACTGGAATATATCTTCCCATTTTGGTCAAAAGCCGCTTCTTCTCACTTTAGTAATGGCTGTAAAGAGGGATAATTCAGCTGATCTATCCTAATACTCTCATCAGTGCAGGTAGGTGTCCCATCACAAGATTAAGAACCTTGAATTCTTGTCCTCTGTACTTTTAGTGATTTGCCACTCTTGTCTTCCTGGTGTTCGCAAAGACGGCAGAATAGGTCACATAACCTTCTATAAAGTGCATCGCCTTTGCTGTAAAGAAGTTCAGATCGGTGAATATTTCAAAGTCATATTCTTGAAGATGCTGTATCCACCAGGCTAGTTGACCTTTGGGGTTCTTAAAGTTTAGTAGCCAGTATAAAGAAGTATGGTCAGTCCTTACAATAAAATGTCTGCCATAAAGGTAGGGCTGGAAGTGTGAAATTGCTTTCACATGGCCAGAAGCTCCCTGAGTGTAAAACAGTAATTTCTCTCAGGCTATGCAATATCTAACTGAAGTATTATAGTGATATTTACTTCCCATCCTGAACCTGAGATAACACAGCTCCAATGCCTACATCACTAGTATCAGTGTCCAAAATGAATATGCTCCTACTTTTCGGGAAATCCAGGACTGGCCTTGATGGCAGACTGCTGTCAATATGTCTGTGCAGGCGCACCTGCACAACAATATTGACAGCAGCTGTTGAGTGCAGGCCCCCCCCCCTGCTTATCATCGTGGAAGTCAGCGAACTGGGCAGCTGAGTCATGGCACCTACTCCATATTCACTCTTCCGCGCTGACATCAGGATCGCCACGCCGTGGGTGAAAGCGGGGAGCCATTGCGTGGGGGGCCACCCCCTCCCTCTTCCTCCAAAATAATCTGTCGGTCGGGGTGAGCTCTGGCTCGGCGGGACATCCAGGATCTACCAGGCTGGAGGCGAATGCAGCTGGCCCAGGAGTGGAGGCTGACATCAGGAAACTTCCGAGGTCCGACGCATTCCATGCCCATTCCTCACGCACCAGCAGTCAGCAGCTCGCAGAATCCAGCAGTGAGGTTCGCTAAACTTCGCATTGTTTCAGTACATCGAGATCCCCCTCCCCGCCTTGATCGTTGAGCTGCCTCCGGCCGATGCGCTTCGCCAACTCGTACTGAGCCGCCCAGGTCCCCGACGTCCACGACGACGGCGCTGTCACACCGGCCAGTTGGTCCGCGGGCTGGTATTTGAATATTCCCAGCCACCCCAGAGCCTGGGGATCCCCTATCCACCACCTGGGGATGCGACGAGTTGCGGAATAGTCGCCGCACCCAAGCTGCTGCAGTCCCGCCGCACTCTCAGAAGTCCTCGGCCTTCGCTGGTTCCATGGGGCGGGTAGATCCCGGAGTTGGAGCAGCCACGAGCACGATGTTCATCCCTCAGCAGCCCGGACGCGTGACTGAAGTGTTTCGGCTAGAGCCATGCTATTACGTTGTTAAGAAAGGGGGCCTGCTCCCCTTAATAAACATTTATATTCTTGGTATATTGCAGGTCGGTATGCTTAGGCATCAAGGCCTCTGCACTTACCATGGATGTATTATGAACTTGGTGAAATGGCTGTACATGGTAGAATGGTTTCATGGATGATAGTGAAGTAATGAGATGCTTGGCTATCGGGGGTCCCCTCCCCACCCACTCCACACCCGCAGCATCGTTCATAATGCTGCGACGACGAAGGGGGAAAGGAGGTTGTAGCCACTGGGCCCTCCACCCAACTCCCAGATGCCATTTCTAGCACCACGAGTAGCCAGGCTTTAATTTTACAGTCTGGAGAACGCAGTTTTCGCATACCAGCTCCCAAGCCGCACCCAGCTGCAGTTTACCTACCCTTCTTTGGAGAGCCTGGTAAGGTATAACCTCTCAGGCCCCCCGTGGAAGGAGGAGCGGTAGTGATAGTGAGCGGACTTGCGGGTGTTACCCTCGCCAGAGGTCCTGTTGGTAGGCTTACTGAGGTTTTAAGCTCATGCCAGAGGCCTATTACTGCAGCAGGGATTCGACAAGAGGCGATATGTTACTTGCTAACATTTCTAGAGCCATATTTTTTTTTTAAACTAAATACTGTAAAACTAAGTGTTATATGAGCCCGCGATAGGGACGGGAGTTAAGTGCGTCTCAGGGCTAAGCCCCATACGCCTACAAGGAAGGGATTTCATGCAAGGAGACATGCATCACGGCAAAGAGGGATTGGGCTGCCATGGCCTGCTTTTGGCCATGAAAACCTCCCTAAGTGTACTTATAGCTAAACTATATTTAGAAGAGAAAGGGAAAAACCGGCATAGTCCCCGTAAAAACCCTTTCGACAAGAAAGAATTAAAGAATTGTTTCATGCATTATCATATTTAACAGAAAATGCTACAGGAGACAGAGGATAGGAATCATGCTCTTTATTATGATACGAAAAAGTGCTAGTAGAGAGGGGGTGGGTGAACTTTCTTTCATTTGGTGCTGGGTTTAACCAGAGTGATACTTGCGCATCACTCTGGTGGAGGGAGAGCGCAATTGGGCAGGTCCGCCCCGAATCCGAATCCCCAGTGGATCCTGAAACTTAAACATAAAATAGAATTAGCTGCCAGTGAGTGCCAGCAGCTGGCACAAACCGACTTTTTCATAATTCTCTCAGGATGGTAATTTTACCTGAAAGAAGAGGTTAATCTTAATCTAAATAACCCAAACTTAACTAAAATTAAGTCCACGAGGACTGTTCAAGTACTATGAGTCAAGACTCTTAGTAGACTTGAGATGAATTGAACTAATATAATATTAAACTAATATAATATATTATTTATAAGCAGCCTGTAGCCATCGGTAGGATTACTCCCGTATGCTGACTGAAGGTCAGACACACAGACATACAGCGCTGCTGAAGAACTATAGGGATACATATATTGTGTCCAGAAGAGATTAATTAACAAGTATGTCTAATACTATGAAACAACCATCACTGGCATGGTTTATAATTAAGCTAATATATTCTATAGAGGCTGTAGTCATCGTTAGGATTACTCCCGTGTGCCCGACTGAAGGTCAGACACACAAACATACAGCCACTATTTATTAATTAAGCGATTAAATGCGATCTTATTTTATGAAAATTAATTAATTATACTAACAAAGTTATTTACCCTAAAAGCTGCGCAGGAGCTAACATAATAGGCCTGGCTGTGTGTNTTATTAAGCGATTAAATGCGATCTTATTTTATGAAAATTAATTAATTTTACTAACAAAGTTATTTACCCTAAAAGCTGCGCAGGAGCTAACATAATAGGCCTGGCTGTGTGTTACAAGCAGGGCTAAGGGGGCCTGTGCGCCAGAAGCGATTTTGGCCGCTTATAGCGCTGTCGATATCATAATCCCCAAGGGCAGTTATGAGAGGATTTGTGTGTACCTCACTAGATTTATAAAAACGCTCGGTTTGCTTGCGAGTAACTTCGCCCAGCATTTCTTGTTTTAATTCGGCGTGCAAGCATCTAACAGGGACATACCTGGGTGCATTGGCTGCCAATCTGAGGCATTTATTTTGCACCACTTGTAATGAATGCAAGTGAGTTTGTGCACAGTACGCCCAAGCGGGCGCTGCATAATTGATAATGGGGAGAATCAATGTCTGATATAATCGTATCCTATTATTATGTGACAAACCTGAGCCACTAACTAGAAGGGGATATAAGGCTGATATGCGCGCATAGCCTAAGTTCCTCTTAACTTCAACATGGCGACGCCATGTCAGCCTTTTATCCATAACAAGGCCAAGGTATTTTACCTCATCTATTTTACCTCATCTCCCCAAAGAGAGTAAGATGTGGCAGATTGGGAGGAATATTACTTCGAGTGAAAACTACAGACTGGCATTTTCCCACATTTACTTTAAATCGCCACAGGCGGAAATAATTCTCTAGCTCATTGAGCTGTGCCTGCGCGCGCTGAGTGGCAACTTCAGCTCTGCGAGATCGCGTATAAATTACTGTCTCATCAGCATAAATTCCTACATTAATATGCCAGTTAAGGGAGTGCGGAATATCGTGGGTATAAATATTATATAATACTGGACCTAATATGCTGCCCTGGGGGACACCTGCCCTAATGATTTTATTTCGTGAGGTCGCTCCCTCAATAGAAACGGTAAATGAGCGCCTGTCTAAATATTAAGCTAATAATTTAATGTAGCAATCTGGGAAGTTATTTTCGTACAATTTATACAGTAACCCTGTATGGAAAACCCTGTCAAAAGCCTTTTCGACATCTAAGAATACAGTGACGGTGTAATGACGCCAGTTAAAATTAGTAGTTATATGATCGCTTAGTTTTACCAGCTGATGAACGGTGGAATGAGCTTTCCTGAAGCCAAACTGCTCGTAAGGAAAAATATTAGTAACGCGAATATGATTTTCAAGGCGCCGCAATAAAACACGTTCGTGGATCTTAGAATGCGAACTGAGGAGACTAATAGGGTGGTAATTCTGTACTTGTTTCGGGTCTTTGCCCGGTTTGGGAAATACTATAACTGAGGCGTTTTTTTTCCTAACCTACTTTAAAACTATGTGTTATTTGGGCCCGCGGTAGGTACGGGGGATTAATGCGTCTCAAGGTTGAACCTCATACGCTTAAAGGGCAGGGAATCTCATGCAAAGGAGGCGTGCATCGTGATGAGGAGGGATATTTGGCAGCCATGGCCGAGTTTAGGCCATGGACTACATCCCTAAGGGGGCGTATAGCAAAGCTATAGTTAAAGAAGAGAAAGGGGGAAAAAACCTGCATAGACACAGTAAAAACCCTCTCGACAGAAAAGAAGTTCAAACTTTTCATGCATTACAAAATGCAAAAGGAGACAGCAGGTTTGGTAACATGCTTTTAATGAGGGGAATTGAGCTCTAGAAGAGAAAATGGCTGTGGGTGCAAGCACCCTTGGGGTATAACTGCTGTCAATATGTCTGCGCATATGCCTGCACAGTAATATTAACAGCAGCTACAAATTGCAGGGCCATCCTGCTTCTCGTAGTGTGCATCGGGACCTGGACGGCTCAATTCTGGCAGCCAACTCCGTCTTCCCTCGTCCGTGCTGACGCCAGGAGCTCCACGTGGGTGAAGGCGGAGAGGACTTTGCGAGGAGCCACCCCCTCTCCACATCCTTCAAAGTAGTCGGTGGTCCTGCGTGTTGCCAGCCCTGCGGTGACACTGTGACCTACCAGGTCTGGAGGCGAATCAGCTGGCCCAGGCAAAGCCTGGATAAAGGCGGAGAGGACTATCTCGCGGGTAGCCACCCCCTCTCCACATCCTTCAATATGTCGGCGGTCGTGCGAGGCTGGCTCAGCAGGACAACTGTGACCTACCAGGTCTGGAGGCGAATCAGCTGGCCCGGCGTGGAGACTGACGCCAGCAGCTTCGGAGTTCCGACGCATTCCATATCCTTTCCAGAGCCATCTTCTATTGAGCCACCCAGGTACCCGATGTCCACGACGACGGCGCTGTAGCACCGGCCAGTTGGTCCGCGGGCTGGTATTAGAATATTCCCAGCCACTCCAGAGCCTGGAGATCCCCTATCCGCCACCTGGGGACGCGATGAGTTGCGGAATAGTCGCTGCGCCCTAGCTGCTGTAGTCGCCTCGTGCTGACAGATGTCCGCATCCTTCGCTGGTCCCAAATCGACGGGTAGATCCCGGAGCGGCGCAGCCGCCAGCACGATGTTCACTCCACGACAGCCAGGCTCGTCTAACTGAGGCGTTGTTTTTTTTGTTTTTTTTTTCTAACCTACTCTAAAACTAAGTGTTATATATTAGTCCGCGGTAGGAACGGGATTATTTCGTCTCAGGGCTAGCCCCTTACGCTTACAAGGAAAGGAAAAACATGCAAGGAGACGTGCATCGCGGCAAAGAGGGATTGGGTTTCCCATGGCCGAGTTAGGCCATGAAAAACCTCCCTAATGTACTTATAGTTAACTAACTACATCTAGAAGAGAAAGGGAAAAACCGGCACAGACACCGTAAAAACCCTTTCGACAGGAAATAATTAAAAATTATTACATGCATTATGAGAAAATGCTACAGGAGAAAGATAGGTGGGTACCATGCTCTTTATTAATGGGAGAGGAGAAACTAGTAGAGAGGTGGCTGGGGTCTTCTTTTCTTATTTTGCGCTGGTTTAACCAGAGTGATGTGGAACATCACTCTGGTAGGGGGAGAGCGCAACTGGGCTACTCCCCCCCCCCCCGAATCCCCAGTGGATCCTGAAAACTTAAAAGTAAAACTGGATTAGTTGTCAGGAGTGCCAGCAGAGCTGGCACAAGCTGACTTTTGCTGATCCACGACAAGATAGTAGTTGCCTGGAAGAAAAGATAGTTAATCTAAAAACCTATTACAAAAATTAATCCACGAGGATATTTATTTTCCTACTCCTACAAACTAATTTATTAATAATTTAATTATTATTTAATATTAATACTAAGTAGCCCCTGACCCCTACCCCGACAGGCATGTGTGTCCCTGACCTGAGAAACGAGTGGTGGGTGAGGCTAATTCCCACCTTCCACGAGTTCCCACATAACCAGCCTGGGCAGGGTACATTAAGTGGTAACTTAAAACTAACAATCTAAATGTGGACAGTCCTCACCCCTATACCTGAGGAATTAATTAATGAAGACTATGTAACGACCAGAACAGAAATATATTTATCGAGAGGAGGATTTCTAGAGAAATTGTAGAGGAAATTAAATTATTATTTTGGAAATTAAAAGCCCCCCGACCCCTACCTCGACTGGCATGTGTGTCCTTGACCTGGAAGACGAGTGGTGGTTGGGGCTATTACCCACCTGTCACGAATTCCCACATAACCAGCCTGGGCAGAGCGCCATGCATGACTGTGAAAATCAAAGAAAGTTTAAGTTGAATTAGTTGTTGCTGATGACTGTACTAATCCTAACATAATACTAAATTTAAATAGGCTGCAGATAATGANGGTTACAAAGTGTTTTTCTCGCAGAAAAGCGGCCAGTTCGTTCATTTCTGCTAACACGGCCGTATTTTCTGTTGTGTTGTCCTTTCTCCTGTATTGTTGTGATTTTTCCCTTGGCTGTTGTGAGTTCTTGTTCCCTGTAAGTGTTTCCCTGTTCAGTCTACCTTTGCTGTGATTGAAGGGGAGGGCAATCTGCCTTTTAAGTGAATGTTTACTTGCGTATTTTCCCGAATTTCCTGTTTAGTGTCTCGTGCCTGTTTGGTGGGTTTAAGTCCCATCCTTTGCTTGTGTGCCTCAATGTGCTTCTGGATTATTTCGCACTGTTTCCATACAGCCAAGTGTCCCGTTTTCTTGCAGAGTGTACATTTCCATTTTGTTTTGTCCNGATTATTTCGCACTGTTTCCATACAGCCAAGTGTCCCGTTTTCTTGCAGAGTGTACATTTCCATTTTGTTTTGTCCTGTTCTTTAATAGTACAGCCTGCCTTTGTGTGCGATCCAGTACACAGAATGCAGATTGGCCGAAGTGTGCAGTTTTTATGAGTGTGATCCAGCGCACAACATCGCATGCACTGCACCACATCTTCAGCGCGGTGTATGTACAGTTCTACGCCAACTGACATGTAGAATAGTGTGGGTATTTTCAGTACGTCGAGATCATCGTGTTGATGTATTACATCCCCAAAGACCGCAGGTGTGTGAGCTAGTGTTCGAAATTTCCAGATATGGATTGGACTGAAACCATATTATTTGAAATCTTTCATTAAGTGTTTTGTGTATGCGTTGTGTGTTAGTACTTTGATGACTATTTTAATTGGCCTTTCGTTTTTCTGAGCGTGTGTGTAATAGAGTATATCATGATTTTGAAGGAACTCGCAGAAAGTAGAGTGCTTCTCCTTTCTTACAAACACCTTCAGGCGTTGTCTGTTGGTGATAGTGACTTTCACAAAAAAATCTTCTCCGAATTGGTAATTCAGCCAATTAAGTACCGAGGTGTCAGGGGTGTACACCGGGGGTGGAAGTGTTTTTAGACATGTGTTTTCATGTGCTACAGCCGTTTTGGAGCTGCCCTGGCTATCATTTGAAGAGTTTTCTTCTCTCAATAGCGAGAAGGCGTTTTTTGTTGGAACAGCTACACGAGGATGCCTCTGATTTCCTGTTGGTGCTGTGTGTCTCCTGCTAGGTTGGTGCCATTCTGTCTTGTATTGTGTGTTGTGCTGTGTTGAGCTCGAAGTAGTGGAGGAAGGAGGGACAGCAGCCGCCTTTCTCCTGTGCTCCTTACGTCCAACTTCCTGTCGCCCTGTCGACTCTATCGTGTCCTTGTGTGCCTACCAACCCAAGACCTCGGTAGTTGACTGAGTTACCTGAAGAGTAGTAAGGCTACGCCAGAAAGGGAGAGCTACCCTTCCCCAACCACTGCCTGGTTGCTTCTGACACCGACATTCATCCTTTATTTCCGCTATGTATATATCGTGCTCTATGCTAACGTCACCAAGCTTTAAGGTCACTTTCCTCTAACCTCTAACAGGCATGGTCTCGCCTGTTACTTTAGTCAAATAGCACTGTTCGTTACTGTCGTCGGGCAATCGCTGGAGGGAAGGTCCGAGGATGTCTGGTCTTACTACTGCAATGGTCGGACCCAGTGTCAACGACGATTTGGCAAAGATTATCATTCAGGCTCCCCGCCACCAGTATTGCACTCCAATCCTGTTTCACCGATCGCTCATGTAAGAACATTGAGGATTTCCCTTCAGCAGTAACCGACCTTCGCCCCCCAAATTGGTGTGTACAAGTTTTCCGAATGTGCTATATAATCACCTGCCTCTCGATGCCTCTCTTCTCGCTTTTGCTTCTGTTGTTGCTGTTGTTGACAGCAGTAGGCTCTCAGCTCCCTCAGCTGTCCACATGGCTAACACTCCGGCCNTGCTTCTGTTGTTGCTGTTGTTGACAGCAGTAGGCTCTCAGCTCCCTCAGCTGTCCACATGGCTAACACTCCGGCCTTGGGTGGGAGTGGCGAGACTCTGTAGCATGGACCCTGGAATGAATGTCCCTCCAGTATGTCCTGCGTGTTGTNCCCTTGGGTGGGAGTGGCGAGACTCTGTAGCATGGACCCTGGAATGAATGTCCCTCCAGTATGTCCTGCGTGTTGTGGGGTGCAGCTAGATGTACTGCTTGCCATACCTCTGTGTCGGTGATGGCATTGTTGAAGAAGCTGACTGCGATGATGTCGCGTGCCTACTCGGAGCACCCTTCCAGAGATAGTTGAGCCAGCCACACGATGTCTTGACATAGCTCCTTCGGTGGTTCTCTTGGTCGCTGGGTGCGGCTTCGCAGCTGTGGATGGTGGGCATGTTGCAGGTACCGGTCACCGAAACGTAGCTCCAAGGCCGACACCAGTGTGAGGTACACCAGTCAATATCGCTATGGCAAAGACGTGGTATGCTCAATGCGGGGGCTCTCAGTATTGCAGTGAGGTAGTAAGCCCGCTGTTCGGCTGACCAGCCATTCAAGATAGCGAATATTTCAATCTGGTGTTGGTACTCCCGCCAATAAGTTTGGCCATCATAAGAGGTGGGCTTAATTGATACCCCTTCCCTACTCCTGGCTGCGCGACACCAATGCTGTAGAACTGCTGACTAATCTCCGAGGATGCTGTGTTGGTTACGACTTGCACTACTTCCCCAGTTTTGTCGGCTGTCGGTGTGTATTTAAAGGACATTCTTTGCTGAAGAAATTCCTCCATCTGCTTCTCTACTGCACTGATCTTCTTTTTCACTTCATTCTCGATGCTATCCATTCTGTCACAGACACTGTTCACTACTTCAGTTACACTGTCAATTTTCTTGTCCACACAGTCAATATTTGTATTTACCAACTCGCTAATGCCTTATATTTTCCTGTCTACATCTTCATTTACAGAGTCTGTTTTCCTCTCTACATTAGTAATCTGGTTATTTACACTACTTATTTGGTTAGTTACATCTTCTTTCAAACTATTTACACTTGTGCTCACATTAACCATCTGGCTATTTACACTGCTTATTTGGCTATTTACATCTTTCAAACTATTTACATTTGTGCTCACATTAACCATGAAGCTACCTAGACCCTCAATTAATGCTCGCAATGCTTCCAGTTCAGCAGACATTTTTCTAGCTAGGATTCACTGCAATGGTATGTACAAAACTGTCCTAATTAATTTTTAAAATCACTAATTACTAGCCTTTCGCCTATCTTGATTAACGATTGAATGCCTCTATCCCACCTCTGACACCAGTGTTACAGGATGCATGCGTATGCGAGTTCGTGGAGATTGGAGGTCTAAATAAAAATTAAATAATGATATTTGATTTTTAATTTTTTCCCCCAGCTATTATTTACAGCATTAATCTATCTACATCTGCTATTACTCTTTTTATTTCTCAGTGGGTGCAATATTTAATGGATATTTTAACTCTAATAAACATCCTTCTTAGTATCTCTGGTTATAGTCAATTAACACATACTCATCATTAACGCATTTTCAGTCTGCCTGTTGCCATCATTTGTAATGTCTTTCACTCATGCATCCAGTCGAGTAGTCTAGCCTGTAAGTCACACAATTCGCTGCACCGATGCTCGCAGTTGCTGATTTTCCTCCCGCTGGTAACTTCTTTCACCCTCCGTTTCTCTTCTCGCTCGTCGTCTATCGCTAAAACTCCAGCCACTCATACACTCATCAACTCCTGGCTCGGAGACCCGTCGCACTTTTATACTGGCTTGCCTTGACCTGGAAATTTCGACGTACCCTGAGTCATGCTGAGAGAAACTAGTGCAGTAAACAACTAGAAAATTGTTCAGATAAATGCGGAAATTCAATCAGCTGAAAGTCAGGAGAGCGCGCCGCAAAAGGATTATCGTGGTGGCTCATTTTTTGAAACGTAATACGCGCTTCTTGTATTATCGTTAGCCTGACCTACATTCCTCCGTTCTCATTGCCCCATATCATATCACTACTCCATCCTCCACATATTCTTCGCTCGCTCGCGCGATGAAGAGGAGAGGCAAGAAATAATATGATAGTAACTTTTATTATGGAAACCAGTCGCTGCATTTGCACTCAGGACGGCAATATAGTGACAGTACTTTGCGAAAGACATTGATGTGTATTTAATTGGCAATTTATTAGAATGTTTAAATAATCTTAAATTTAATTCTGACCTCCATCCCTTCACAGACTTGGCCATGCCTAAGCAATTGTAACACCATACACTGTTGTTGGGATTGTGCTAAAATCATTAATTTATTTCTGTACTAGATTAATACGCTTGTTGTTAGAGTAGGTTCGTCTATTAAAAGAGTGACTCGATTTTATGATTTTATTTTTAACTCAACTTCGTTTTAAAAATGAAATGTTTTATTGCGTTATTGTTTTCACTTTCGTAAACGCTTGGTACCAGTAACAAAAAAGCATGTTCTAATGCATACTCACGTACATTTTGTAAAGCATAGCATTAAAAAAAATATACTGTATATATTCAAGAGTAAACATTTTATTTAAAATCAAATAACAAAAACTGATCACTTTTTAGGTTTTAAACTATTTTCGGGTACAAACGTTGACGTTCCTACACAATGTGTTTTCGCTTTTGTCAGTATTTTGCAAAAACATTTGGAAAATAATTTGGTAGAAAAATGATTGAAATTTTGCTTATAAAATAGAGCATTTTTGTTNGGAAAATAATTTGGTAGAAAAATGATTGAAATTTTGCTTATAAAATAGAGCATTTTTGTTAATTTAGTATTATTTCATATTAACTTAAATGCCTGTGTTTTGCGGTGTATTAATATGCATTTCGGTTTTATTTAGGGTTTATCGTTATCTACCATATATTGTCTGTCTCATATAAGTTGGCGAGATTCTGACAGTCTGTGAGTGGCAATNACTATTGTCGGGTACAAACGTTGACGTTCCTACACAATGTGTTTTCGCTTTTGTCAGTATTTTGCAAAAACATTTGAAAAATAATTTGGTAGAAAAATGATTGAAATTTTGCTTATAAAATAGAGCATTTTTGTTAATTTAGTATTATTTCATATTAACTTAAATGCCTGTGTTTTGCGGTGTATTAATATGCATTTCGGTTTTATTTCGGGTTTATCGTTATCTACCATATATTGTCTGTCTCATATAAGTTGGCGAGATTCTGACAGTCTGTGAGTGGCAATTGACTTATACGAAACAAACAAAGCACCATTTACAAAATCCTGTATCAGCTGATAAAGGAACGAACAAAAGGTAAAATTACGTTGGCTATTCTGAGTGTGCTGCCGACGCACATTATACAAGCAGAAAATACGCGGTAAGAAAGAGTTCCTAGATTAATTAATACATTTTATTTTACGTGGTCACAAAACAGTGTTTGTTAGGGTTACAAACTAAACTTCGTGGTAAAGTATTAATTTATAGGCGTTAAAAATGAAATGTACACTAAAACTATCCGTAACCAAATGAAACGCAACTTCAAAACCTTGAGTGTTCTGTTCACATCGTCGTATCCCCACACTCCATCCATGCTTTTCACATGTGCTTGATATTAATTCCAAAAGCACACAGAAATATTGTATCGTATTATTTAATTATTTTTCTAATAATTTGACGAAATATATTTCAAATTCATGTCTTTCCGAGCCAGTAATAGAAGAACAGCCAACTTTTAAAAAAGACGGGATCACGAGGCAGGCCATGCTGCTATCTCTTGAGCAAAGCAAACGGCTCACACCTCACCCTGTCATGCAGTGCGCGTCATCTATGCGGTCTTTCCCGAAGCATTACCATCCAGAAAAGTATAGCTTTCGTGTGCAATATATAACAAATTTACGAACACATGCCAATAGTTTTATTTTTCCACGAGCTCTGCATAATTTTTAAAGTTAAATGTTTTGTGTACAGCGATTTTGAGTACTAGTAATTTCTATTCATCCAGTAATCGTTCGTCTACGTAAATTATATGCCATATTGTTCTCCCGCAAACCCATTTCCTTGCTTCTGTGTTGTTACTATACTGTATTGATAAAACTAAGAAAGTGGGACACGCGTGAATAGTTTTTAAGCAATGGGCAACATGCAAATTTTGCAAATATTGTGGAAAAGGATACAAACGTATTTGTATATGCTTATGAAAATAAAAATTAGCCTGTTTTTTTTTTTTTGCATAAAAATAGGTTTCGACAAAGTTATTTTAGTATTAAAACAGTAACTTTTGCGGCCGCTGTCACGTGAATGCGGAACGCTCTCTAATTGGTTTGACGTCACTAGTCATACGCCGGCGGCCGACTCCGGCACGTTGCAAACACGCAGCACTAAAATGGAAGGCAAGTTTGTGAAAGCGCAGTCGGACAATCTGCCACGAGTAGATACCGATATGCTATTTGATTACTTAGATTCCCATTGTTTTGTGTAACCTGAAATAAGAGGTGTATAATTACAAAGGTAAGAACGTGTCTCATATCGCACAGTCGTGATCTTCAAAGCGACTGTAGGCCTACATAACGTGTTAAAACTTATTTGTTTGTACGTTTTATTGATTTACGTATTATTATTATCATCTGTGTTTATGTTTACGATTGCTAAGATTGAAAGTTGGAAATTAAAATATGGAATAGGTATAACATTTACAAGAATAACAAAACTGTAATGCAGGCGACTGCAGTGAGCGTACTGTGTTGTCGCCGCGCCATGCTTCATGTCTGTGATAAATTAACTACATTATTTAGAAATTAAACGTAATGTTGTGCTGAGAAAGAAGGTTACAAATATCTCCGGATTCTAAACCACGTTTCAGTATTCATAAAACACTTTCGCTTTATAAATGCCAGATAACGAGCAGTATGGTGACAGTAGGCCTAAAGCTAGCACGCTAGTCCCTACCCGACACCGCACGACTTCTCAAGCAGCTGCGGGCCGGTGGCGGGCAGAACGCCGTGCTGCCGGCCGGCAAACTTGTATTTCCGCGTTCCACCTCGTTTATAAACACTACATTAAAACCTCAAATATAGTGTTTAGAAAAAAATTATTTAAAAATAACTTGTTTAACTTATTGTTTCGTATATTTTGTGTACCTAACACACATTTTATTATTCTGACGTCACGATAGCTGTGTCTGCACTTTATTTTTAAACTGTAAGAACTGTACACATAAACTAAAAATATAGATATGGTAGTTTGAGAAACACTTAATACCTGGGATGAGATTAAATACAGCGAAGAAAATCCGTAATAAAAGCTTAAGAATTTGTTTTATTCTCAAAAGCGGGTTTCTTTCTGTTTAGTTAAGGGAAAGGGTTATAAAAGTAACACGGCTTACTTGCGTAAAACGCGTAGGCTAATTAGTGTCAATTTTGTGGGCCTAGTCTTGTAATTTTTTGTAACGCCCATCTCAGTAACTTAGAAAAAAGGAGAAGGGCAAATATGAAAGTAATATCATCCTTGATAAACATTTCTTAAAACATGCATTTTAGTTTTTTGAAAGTAAAAATTAAGTTGCCATTTAACTTAAATTGTTAGGCTTATGAAAACTAACTACAGAAAAATCAAAACAACTTAAATTTATTATAAAAAGCTATGTTTGAAAAATGCAGTATAATATAAACCCAACTTTTTGCAAGAGGGACACTGAGCCCCACCCAAATAATTTAATGTTTAATTTTCATGGCTTAACATTGTGACATATTATTTAGAAATACAATGTGAATATAGCCTTAATATGATAGCTGTGCTCTTGAAACGAATGTTAGAAGTAATATTGAAGTAATAAAAAATATCTATACCAAATTTTTATGTTAGGCCTAACTTGGAATGTATAAACTTACAAAATGTAAAATTTACATTGTGTGGCTAAATTTTGTATTAACATATTTATATGCCTTTACTATTATGAAATACGTTGACATGTTTTTTTATGCTCACGTCTACATCACGTACGAATTGATAAACGCATTGTGGTGCGTATTGATCAACACCATAGTACCGTAATGAAGGTTAGGTGAGATGTTAATAGTAGATATTAAGAAGTTCAGTGTTGAAACTGCCTACATAAGGGAAACATAAACACCTTAAATATAATTACGTGCGTCAAAATGGTCTTCACAAACAGAAAGAATTGATTTTGATGAAACATCTTCAATGTCTCGCCTAACTGCGTCAAACCACGTCTTCCTGTTTGTTTCGTTTTTTGTAACTAACAAATATTTTATCAGGTGTTTTGCGAGATGTAATAGTACACTGCGGTAAAATAAACCATTTCGATGATTTTGGTATACTTGACTGTTTATTTTCTCTTTTCATTACTTCAAACAATTTCTATTTAACCAAATACGCATCACCGCTGAAGTAAACAAACGCGGCGGCCGAGGTTGTATCTGACTTGTGACGTCACGGAGTGAGCAGGCGCGACATACGCGTTTTGGCTGGCGTTTCAAACGCAAAACTTTCATTCAATAATAACTTTTTCAAAACTAATTTTTAAATCGTGATATTTTGTAAATACATTTCTAACACATAAATGAATGAAAACTAAGTGCCAGCAAAAAATGTGCATGTTGCCCATCAGTAATAGTAGAATTAATGCATTGCAATCAATAGTCGTTGGTGAGTCGTTGGCGAATAAAAGTGCGTAGTCAATAAAATGTCCCGAATTACTTTTAGTTCCAGTTATATTAGATATGACGTCCAAAGTGTGATAATAGCTACAACTACCGTCTCGCAAATGTTAACCCAAATTCGGTGTCTCTGACAAATTAAAAAAGAGTTTGCAAGTATTTAATTTTTTGCAAGTTTTCATATTTTCACTTTTATAACACACTAATTTTTTTTAGACAGATGTCAGTCTAAAATATTTTAAAATTTCTTTAGCATTACAGTACAATGGCAAGTGGATTAGCTGACAGCGTGTTGATAAAAAATACAACCTCCACTTGACGCACCAGCTGATGGCGAAAGTATACATAAACGAAAGTAAACATTGGCGCTACTTTCGTCGAACTGCCAAAATCTCGCCAACTTATATGAGACAGAGTATAATCTTGTCTATATATTAATCAGCAATACGGCTGCAGATAAAACTGAATATTTACTATTACATACAGTGAATGTGAACAAAGAGGCACCAGCATGTTTTTAGTACTAAGCGGCACAATAGGATGTATAAGAGAAACTGTAGGCAGCGTATATGCGTCAGCAGACAAGAAAATATTGTACATAAGAAAATTGATAGTAGGCCCCTACAATTTAAAACGTTGACAATAAAAATACAGTTTACATAATAAAACATATAATATGAATGAAACTGTAGACAAGACAAGATATAGCATAAATAAAAATTAAAATAGGAAAATGCAGGATATTGCAAAACTTATGTTGTTAGAAAATGTTTATTTATAGAATAAGTTTGAATAAAAGCAATAATACGCAAGTGACTGTACAGTGCAGTCGAGTGTTGTGGTTGCTTGCTAATCAAATCGATTGTTTTTTATAAAGTAGATAATTTGAGCTATGTAGCATGAGGAATTCTGACAGACATATTTAATACTGTGATATTGACGTGAACCACTCCTGCGTGGTCGGGCACGGCCAATGCCATCACGTCATCGGCCCACAGTAGCTTCACCAGTGCGGCCCGCGGAACACGCACGTCGTGCGTCCCGATGTGTGTCCGCGTCGTTCACCGAGTGATCCAACCTAGTGCATGTGGTGTCCCTTGAGAGATTTGTGTAATTAGGATAGGAACCAACTGTTAGAATGTGTAGTAAATAGCCTTAGAATTTATCGCCCACGGCCAAATTAGGTGAAATTCGTCCTTGGATTACGAAGTAATCGCAGAATAAATGCACGCCACGTGCATATTTAATGAGGTGTGGAGTAGCAAGGCTAGGGTATTTTAAGTGTTCTATATAATTTTCCGAGTGCAATTGTGTGTCTAATTAAGCTAATTAGTGACGTGGGAAATAGTTAGTCTTTATTTCAACCTGACCGTTCCGGTCGTAGAGTGTCCCAAAACTTAACAGACCTAAATTTCCCACGTTCTCTGCAAGGCACCACATAATCATATTTTGTATTTAAATTAGTGCTTAATTAAGAACTCTTAACTCCCTACAGAATTAAGAAAACTCACTCAGAACGTTTCAGTGTTTTATGTGTATATGTTTCAAGTTCTATGTTAATGAGGTCAGTTNAGGGTTTATCGTTATCTACCATATATTGTCTGTCTCATATAAGTTGGCGAGATTCTGACAGTCTGTGAGTGGCAATTGACTTATACGAAACAAACAAAGCACCATTTACAAAATCCTGTATCAGCTGATAAAGGAACGAACAAAAGGTAAAATTACGTTGGCTATTCTGAGTGTGCTGCCGACGCACATTATACAAGCAGAAAATACGCGGTAAGAAAGAGTTCCTAGATTAATTAATACATTTTATTTTACGTGGTCACAAAACAGTGTTTGTTAGGGTTACAAACTAAACTTCGTGGTAAAGTATTAATTTATAGGCGTTAAAAATGAAATGTACACTAAAACTATCCGTAACCAAATGAAACGCAACTTCAAAACCTTGAGTGTTCTGTTCACATCGTCGTATCCCCACACTCCATCCATGCTTTTCACATGTGCTTGATATTAATTCCAAAAGCACACANTCTGTTCACATCGTCGTATCCCCACACTCCATCCATGCTTTTCACATGTGCTTGATATTAATTCCAAAAGCACACAAAAATATTGTATGGTATTATTTAATTATTTTTCTAATAATTTGACGAAATATATTTCAAATTCATGTCTTTCCGAGCCAGTAATAGAAGAACAGCCAACTTTTAAAAAAGACGGGATCACGAGGCAGGCCATGCTGCTATCTGCTNTTCAAATTCATGTCTTTCCGAGCCAGTAATAGAAGAACAGCCAACTTTTAAAAAAGACGGGATCACGAGGCAGGCCATGCTGCTATCTGCTATTGTGTGTCTAATTAAGCTAATTAGTGACGTGGGAAATAGTTAGTCTTTATTTCAACCTGACCGTTCCGGTCGTAGAGTGTCCCAAAACTTAACAGACCTAAATTTCCCACGTTCTCTGCAAGGCACCACATAATCATATTTTGTATTTAAATTAGTGCTTAATTAAGAACTCTTAACTCCCTACATAATTAAGAAAACTCACTCAGAACGTTTCAGTATTTTATGTGTATATGTTTCAAGTTCTATGTTAATGAGGTCAGTTAATTAAATTACCTCGCGGAGTTTAGCGAACTCTCGGCAAGGACGCCGCTCACTCGCGCCATCCCCGGCAGTCTGATTCCACGGGTCTTAGGTGCTGCACGTGCGNACTCTCGGCAAGGACGCCGCTCACTCGCGCCATCCCCGGCAGTCTGATTCCACGGGTCTTAGGTGCTGCACGTGCGTCGCGTCGCGGGGGACTCTCATACTTTGTTCTGAACACTTAACTGCAATAGATTAAAGTAATTTACCGGAACTTTTATTTAATTTATCAACAGCCTTCCCCGCGTTCGCAGCGCCCCTTCGTCAGCTCAATTTACCGACCCCGGAGGTTTAATTACTATTGTAAGTTTTCGCGCCATTCTTGGCCCTTTTGTATAGTAACGGCCGCTGGCAGGCCTTTTGAGTCAGGTCCGCTTTAATATTCGGCAATACAACTTACTTGAGTTAACCGAAAATTTTGAGTTCCCATTTTTGTGTTGGGCGCTAACCCTATCCAGGAAGTAATCGACGCCTCAAGGAGGCATCCTTCATTTATAAGGTAAAAAGGTAATATTAAGGCGTGCTGGGGAGCCTGAATATCCCGGTTATATATTACGTTTTCCTGTAAATTTATACAGTATGTGTGAGGGAATGCAGCCACGTGGTCGCTCGGCCCACGATCCTGAGAACTGTGACTTTATGCTCACCCAGTGAGCTGGCGCCCATTCTATTCAAAATAGGAATATTGTGTAATACTCTNTGAGAACTGTGACTTTATGCTCACCCAGTGAGCTGGCGCCCATTCTATTCAAAATAGGAATATTGTGTAATACTCTGATTTTTCTTAACATAGTCGCCGGTAGACGCCCGCATTACTATCCCCGACCGCTCAAGTAACGTTAATATTTTGGTCTTCTTTTGGCATTATAGCCCTAAAAGCTTGTATAATTATGAAAAGCACAAGAAATTATGATTATAATGCTTGTTAGGTCAAAATATTTAAATAATTTGCTTATTTTTCAATTAGTGACTTAAATGACCGTCGTACGTAGATATGAATACCATGTTTCCCATGCATAAGAAGTGNATATGAATACCATGTTTCCCATGCATAAGAAGTGCCGTTACTCATATTATTTTCAATAGATTAATAGTACTCGTACTCAGAAACTTGAATTAATACAGTCTTCAGGGGAAAAAAGGAACACTCTTCGTAATTTTTAGATGCACCACAAAGTGCTTAGATATATAATTTGATTGCATTTGTACCCTTGCCAACTGCGGACTGTCTGCCAGTTGCGAGTTGTTTTGCCTACCATTTAAAATTTTCTGCAAACACTTACGGTAATGTGTAGGTATGAGCTGATGTGTTCCTTCTTTTCTTCTGCTATATAAACTTTTATACCTTCTGTTGTGCCCATGGGTATAAGAGAAGGTAGCAGAAATGAGGTTATAATGACAATAATATTATTGTGTGTCCGTCACAAGTTTGTTATCCTTCGCAGATGTTATACGAAAATATCTTTACACAGGTCTGAGAAAATGTTTTGAAGGTGATTTATTAGCCGTGTTCTTTAAGGATAAATGTTGTGTTATGAAACGATACACGCGCCGGAGCCGGTGATTGCCAGTGTATTAGTGTTATCAGATATCAGCACGCTGTGTCAGGTCCAAAGCTAAACTGAGATCACCACGATAATACTTTTGTTTAGGAAATGTCTGACCACAGACACTGTATCTAACCATGGAAACTTAATTGCTCTAATCACCTCAGTAGTATGATTATGTTCCTTCTCGGCCAATGAATCCTAAATGGGAGCTGTGTGGCTGTGACTGTGGCTAGCGGTCTTTGGCTCGACTCGGACGAGCTCTGCAGTCTTCGGCTCGACTCAAGGGGTGCTCTGAAGCCGGCGACTCCGGTTTGTCGAACGGATCCGAAGATGCTCGGCAGTTATGCCCACTAATTCTTCAAGCATATGTTTGTTTCGGGTAGCTATATTGGTTTTATAGAAATAGGGTATGTCAAACCGTAAATCTGTATTTATTATACGATTTAAAAAAAATATTTTTAATTATAAATTATTTTTTNATAGGGTATGTCAAACCGTAAATCTGTATTTATTATACGATTTAAAAAAAATATTTTTAATTATAAATTATTTTTTTATATTGTGCCGAAATTATACATAGGGTATTGCAGAAACATGCAAAAGTCTCTCATTCAACTACTACTGATTAATANTATATTGTGCCGAAATTATACATAGGGTATTGCAGAAACATGCAAAAGTCTCTCATTCAACTACTACTGATTAATACACGATGCCAGAGTCTGCAAATTATTCACTGCCTCAGTGCTTTTTTTGTAGGTATAAGTATGCTACTAAGATTTTCTTAATGTATATATATGTAACTAAACCAAGCCCATCATACTAAAGCAGCCACATGTAAGAGTATGTTATAATCATGGAATGGATCAGCACCTACCATCACTTTTATAGGCATACTTAGCATTAGTTGAAATACCAATCGTGTTCTGCCCTTAAGATGTGGAATATACGAGTGCGAGAAACAGTAATATCTCCTGTGCGCTTCTTGAACAGCAATTATCAACATGTTGCGATATTTCCATAAATCCGCACCACAATAAGCATCATACACACCAGTCGACACCAATNCAATAAGCATCATACACACCAGTCGACACCAATCCACACACGAATTCACAACAATCCACACCTATCCACACACCAATACACACCAATCCGCACCAATCTGCACCAATCAACACACCAATCAGTGCCAATCCACACGAATATGCAACAATCCACACGAATATGCAACAATACACACATAAATCCACACACCAAACCACACCAATCCATACATAAATCCATACCAATCCACACACCAATCCACATTCCAATCCACACTATTCCACACACCAATCCACATGCCAATCCACACCAATCCACATGCCAATCCACACCAATCCACGATAATCCTTCGATCAATCCCAATCCTTCGAACGATCCTGCGATCAATCCTTCCGTTTGTCTCCCACCCATATNGGTAGATGATCAATTCACAGAAGATGTTAAAATGACAACTCTGTGGAGTGATTTCCGTAAAGAAAGTAAGAGATTTGATCAAGTCCCTTAACTGTTTTAGTGAAAATATGAAATAAAGAAGTCAGGACTCGCCCAAAGCGTAGCCATAAATTACGCACCGTGGCCGAGCCCCAGCGCCAGCAGGAAGGTTCACTACTGGTGTTATGGACATTTCAAGGCTCGCCGGCAATTTTTTATAGGCTACCAGCTTCAATTACAACATCTTTTCACTAAAACAGTTAAGGGACTTGATTAAATCACTAACTTTCTTTAGGGAAATCACCCCACAGAGTTGTCATTTTAACATTTTCCGTGATTTGATCATATACCTTAGGGATTTGATCAAATCTCCGGTTTTATCATGTCCCTGCGACATATACGAGGTGTGTTAAAAAAATAAGGTGACTTGTTATTTTATGACTTTGTCTCGATAAATATTTATGCATTCATCAATATCTATTTTATCTCATTCAAAGTAATAATCCCCCTCAGATATAATACACTTGTGCCAGCGCTTTTTGCCAATCCTCGAAGCACTTATGATATGCGCATTTTGGTATCGCATTGAAGTCTCCCAGGTGTTTATCTGCTCAATCGTGGCAAACCTCCGTCCTTCCATGAGTTTCTTCAGTTTTGGGAACAGAAACATTTCGCAGGGGGCCACGTCCGGTGAATACGGTGACTGAGGCATGATTACGGCGTTGCTAATACAGATTCTTTGATCCATTGTTTGCGATACCAAAAAATCGCCAAGCACACCAAAACAGTCTAACCTTTATATCTGTCACAAACAAACTAACAATGCAAAATGGCTGATAATGTCAACATATGTTGAGGACATGTGTACCAACATAACTATAAAAACAATTGATAATCGAATGTACGTAGCCCTCGAAATTTGTTAAGTCACCTTATTTTTTGAACACACCTCGTGTGTGTGTGTTTGTTTATATATATATATATATATAAATTATATTTGTTCAGCAACTGTCTCGAAATTTGTACATGTCGACAGAAATAATGTTTTTTGTGCAGCCAACTATCTACGCATTTTTATACTAAAATCTTTGTTATCATTCTATATGCTGATATTTCCATTAATAGTGGAGTGTTCATAGCACCATTTTTAAAGTTGTGAAGGAAAAAAGGATACGACACACAAAAATAAAGAAAAACCAATTATTCTATAATAATAATAATTTATTATTATTTTGTAATTACAATTTCAGAAGAAAGCAGTTCATTACATCATGCGATATATCCCCAATCCTTCAGTTTACTAATCATTGAAGATATCTGGTTAATGCGTGTGAGATCACCGCATTTTCAAAGGAAAATCTAATATCTGAGTCTATCAACAAGTTCATTCGGGTCTTCGGGAAAAAGGCAGCCAATATTCTCGGCGTTTTCTTCCTTCATCATGTCGCTCACTGCAGAAAATGTGGAAGAGGGCTGTGTCAAAACATCGAGAAAATCGCCATCGTCTTCAGCACCATCACTGTCTTCTATATTAAATTTGCTTTAATTTTTAGCATGAGTTGTATGCTCATCAGTATTTAGAGCCGAAGACCATTTATTTTGAAGTTCGTCGACTTCACGTGAACGTCTTGCAAGTGTACATTCTGCGCAAACAGACCCTAATGCATGGCGCAGGTCACTCATTCCGTCGTATCATTAACTGTCTCATCATAATCGCCCGTGGAATCAGTATCTATAGATGCACCACGGCAACACTTGCTGGCTCTCAAAAGACGAATACTTACAATTCTTGGCACGGTTCTTCAATGTATCGCCTTGCATAAAGTGCATGGGACCAATGTCGTAATGCTTCATCGCGCGAAAATGAATCTTCGTACAGATGGTTCTCTCATGCCGACCAGCATTTTGAAAGAAGATGAAAACTCGATCACATAATCGACTCCGATAACAATTAGGTGGCGATGATGCAGATCGCTGCTCCATGTTCGTTGAGGTCAAAAGTAATCCTTCTTATTCGCAATTCATCTTAACTGTATAGCGAGAGAATGCTTCCAAATCGATGTTAACTTATCGAAACCTGAACATCAACTAAGGTATCAGCGTGCACCAGCGCTCTATATATACTTTCTCCCATCACTCGAAAAACCGTCAGATTGTTTCTAAGTCCAGGAGAAAAGAAATATATTTTATGATTTCAGGCTTCGAACTCAGGGCCCTAAGTCATGCATCACCTTTGTACGTTGTTTAAAACTTTGTATCAGTTGCGCACAAATATTAAAATGTAAAAAACTAATGTATGAACATCGCTAAAAAAAAAAGGCTTAAAAAACTCGTGTCGTTAAACGAATTGCGAACCACTTATCTTACCCTGATCCCCATATACAATAGCTAAAACCACCGTTTCCCCTTTATTATGAGTTCCTAAATTTGAATTTTTTTTTAGACCGAAAGTGAATTAATACGCCTTTTTATAGTTTCGTGTCTCAAACTCAGTTCCCTACTACTACCCCACCTTTCCAGGTGGCTTAAAAACCTCAATCAGGTGCGCATGAATACTAAAAGGTAATAAATTAATGTACGATCATCGCTTAAAAGGTTTCAAAAGTTCGGGTCATCAATCGTTTTGCAATCCTATTATCTCACTATGATATTTATATCCGATGGCTAAAACTTCCGTTTTGCTTTCAATATAAATTCCTATAATATTCACCGAACACTGGTAAAATTACCAAATATTTTTAAGTCCGATAGAAAATTAATATTTTTATAGTTTCGGGTCTTGAACTCAGGTTTCTACAATATACCTCAAATTTTTAGATAGGCGGTTCTTGCATGTAGACTAGTAGAAATAAATAGAGAATTCTGAGGTATCGTGATCTGGGATCGGAGCTTACAAAAACCAAATGTATATATAAAACAAATAAACCATACAGTTACTTATAATACTGTCCATGTGAAAGGAGGTAGGATTTTTAACAAATTACCAAAAATTTTTAAAGAAATAAAGAGTCTCAAAAAATTCGGGTAAAGCGTTTTCAACTTTCTAATCTAAAAATGTTATTACACAACAGCTGAATATCTTAATGAATACAATTTCAGTTTTAGTACATTACATCTGGAAAATATAGCCTACTTCAAACTTTATTATTTTGGTGTTTGTTGTATTTAAAGTACTTTGTGTATTTTATTAATATTGGTAATGTCTAATTATTTAGTTCGATTTATTTCCACTGCCATGTTTTTATATATATAATTTTTCCTGTAATTCTTAATTTTCATAGTTTAGCAACATTTATGTAGCTTGTTTAGTTTGTATAAGGTTTATATAGATATTATCCTGTAAATTATTCATAATTTTCATAGTTTAGCAACTCTTTAATTTCATGTATTAGTTTTTTTTTAAAGCAAAATTTATTTTCCCTATACCATTATCTAAGATAGTTTGGATGAATAAAGTTGAAATTGATATTGAAAAAAACCTAATCCCAGTTATTTCCGAAGCAAAAGAATTCGATTTTCCACCTGTCACCAGTTTTTAAATTACCTTACTAATACACACCTGAAAAAATTTCTGCACCAAGTTGGGGCATCATAAGCAGACATTCGTTACGCCTGGCGTGCTATTCTCTGCACGTAGCCTGAATTTCATTCCGTAAGTTCTCTTGGGGCCGTGAGAAATCTAGTAACTCAGAAATGCCGGTGGTGAAAAACGTTTTTGGGGTGTGTACATATATGTAAATGTATGAGGTAATGATCACCTCGGGCGTAATTCTTGACTGCCGGCCCCTGGAAACGGAAAGGAGGGGAGAGTGCAAGGGTGGCTATTATCAATCAATGAAGTGAATCATTTGGGAAATGGACGGAATGAAACGATGGATTGAAACAAGAGCGATCCGAAAAAACCCAGTAGCCATCGACAACGTCCGCCACGTTTCCCAAACAAGAGGGACTTGTGCCTGACGCGCTACCCATACGACCAACAAACTACTCCTCTTCTACGTTCTTATTAAATAATTGTAAATAATTGTAAAAATGATCATAAACGTCCATCAAAAATATTTCGGTACTTCTCTGTTTCTGTGTTTCGAAACAAATATTTTAGAAACACCAACATAAGCATTACTTAATTTTTTTTTGCGACAGATTGTTGTGGCATACTGTCGACTCTAAAAATCTCTGGTGAAAAGTACCGTCTCCAAATTGTTTGTGTTTCTCTGCTCTGATTTGCGAAAGCAGATACTTCCGACCTTAACAACCGATCTATAGTTAGCACGTGATTAACTGAAAACATACGGAACGAACATTTGAAGGGAAAAAATCCCAGCCTGTGAGTTTGTGTAACCTCTTCAGACTCCCATTAATTTGTAGTTCAAAGTGTTGAATATATGTACTGTTACAAGATGCCTGACGGGCGAATCTGAGTTCGCGAGGGATGGAGGTATTAATAAAAATAAAATAATTTAATCAGATTTTTTATTTATTTACACAGGTTTTATTTTCAGCAATAAAGTATATATCTCCACTATTACTCTTTTTATTTCACAGTGAGTGCAATATTTTATGATTATTTCAAATCTAATTAATAGTATTCTCAATCTATCTGTTCGNTTTTTATTTCACAGTGAGTGCAATATTTTATGATTATTTCAAATCTAATTAATAGTATTCTCAATCTATCTGTTCGGTTATAGTCAATTAACTCATACTCATCAATAACACACGTTCAGTCTGTCTGTTGCCATCATTTGTAATGTCTTACACTTAAACCTCAAGTCCAATAATCCATCCTGCCAGCCGCACCTTCACTGNTTTTTATTTCACAGTGAGTGCAATATTTTATGATTATTTCAAATCTAATTAATAGTATTCTCAATCTATCTGTTCGATTATAGTCAATTAACTCATACTCATCAATAACACACGTTCAGTCTGTATGTTGCCATCATTTGTAATGTCTTACACTTAAACCTCAAGTCCAATAATCCATCCTGCCAGCCGCACCTTCACTGNATGTTGCCATCATTTGTAATGTCTTACACTTAAACCTCAAGTCCAATAATCCATCCTGCCAGCCGCACCTTCACTGCTCTGATGCTCGCAGTCACAGATTTTCCTCCCGCTGGTCACATGCGGTGCTACTCGTTGCTCTTATAGTCAGTCGTCTATCGCTTAAAGTCGCACAATCGCCCAGACTCCCGACTCACATAAACTCTCGGCTTGGGAGCCCAACGCACTTTTATAGTATCGCTAGCCTTGATCGAGAAGGTTCAACGCACCCTGAGTCGCGCTGAGAGAAATTAGGGCAAAAAAACCACTAGAAAAATCTTTAGATAAGCGCAGAAATTCAATCTGCCGAAGGTCAAAAGCGCATAAGATAGTAGCATTATCACAGCATCATCCAGAGGTTTCACTTTCTGACTCGCCGCTTGTATTGCGTAACCACTCCGACCTTGGCACACTGTTTCCTCGAACCATTGGGATAGGACAAGGAACCTACGCAAGGCAATAGAAGTAACACTGTCATCTCCTAAAGTCTGTTAGTCCCGAACAGACTCTGCAACATCTGGATCTTTATAGAGTGCCAGTCGGTGAATGTAAACAACCTTCGGTTTCACCCGAGAGCCTTTACGAAAAAATGCGAAAGATTACATCATTGATCTTATTTAGAATCTTGTAGGGGACTTCCAAACAGTTCTGTAGTTTCGGGAAGTGCCCTTTTCGCCTCTGTGGTTTGTACAGCCACACCAATTGTCCTTCTTGAAATACCTCGCCCGTCATTCTGCTATAATGCCGCGTCTTCATCCTGTCAGTTTTTATTCTAAGNTCTTGAAATACCTCGCCCGTCATTCTGCTATAATGCCGCGTCTTCATCCTGTCAGTTTTTATTCTAAGGTGATGTCGAGCAAAATCATAAATGTCAACTGGTCTGTTACATAATTCGCTGACATAATCATAGGCTGCAGCTACCTCATCTATNAAGCAAAATCATAAATGTCAACTGGTCTGTTACATAATTCGCTGACATAATCATAGGCTGCAGCTACCTCATCTATCGGTCGGCCAAACAGTAGATCACTGGGGAAGCTTAGCTCTCTTCCAAACAGCATCCTTGATGGTGTTATCCTTGTGGCCTCATAAAATGCTGAGCGGNTATCCTTGTGGCCTCATAAAATGCTGAGCGGTAAGCAAGAAGAAACAATCGCACATTTGAATCCCAGTCATTTTTGTTGTCTGCCACAAAAGTCGTCAGGTACTGCTCAAGAGTACAGTTAAGCCTCTCGACCATTCCATCCGACTGGGGGTGTAAGGCAGTAGTCCTTGTCGTTTTCATCTCCAGACTCTTTGTTAACTCCTGAAACACTGAAGCTTCACAGTTTCTACCCTGATCGGAATGGAGTTATAGTGGCACCCCAAACCTCGAGAAGACATGCTCTATGAGTGCCTCAGCCACAGTATATGCTTCCTGGTTCTGGAGGGAAATGACCTCAGGCCATTTAGTGAAGTAATCCTGGGCCACCAGTATGTACTGATTCCCCTCTCTGTTACAGGCAAGGGACCCATAATATCTGCTGCTATCCTCTCGAATGGGGCTTCTACATTGTATTTCTGCAGGTGGCCTTGTCCACTTGTCCTTGGGCCCTTCCTCGCAGTGCAGGTGTCGCACATTTGGCATCACTTCTCAACATCCTCCCGACAATGAAGCCTGTAGAATCTCAGTCTAATTCTGTCAACGGTTTTTTTAACACCAAAGTGCCCACTGGCAGCCACATCATGCAATTCCTTTAAGACTTTGGGAACCCTGCTTACGAGAAGGAACAATTGTAATCATGTATGTTTTCCATAATTACTTTCCCAATTTCTGTAAAGTATGCCATTCTTCAGTACGAACGAATTCCATTGTGTCCAGTATGCATTGACTGCTGCACTCAGGCTAGATATATCTTCCCATTTTGGCTGCATTGAGGACGTTTCCATTCTATTAATGGCTGCAAAGTGGGATAATTCAGATGATTTCNATCTTCCCATTTTGGCTGCATTGAGGACGTTTCCATTCTATTAATGGCTGCAAAGTGGGATAATTCAGATGATTTCTCCTAATATCATCAACACTTCAGGTTTGTGACACATCACAAGATAGAGAACCTTGAATTCTTGTCCTCTGTACTTCCAGTGATTCACCACTCTTTTCTTCCTGATGTTCCCAATGGCTACAGAACTGTTCACATGGCCTCCTAGAAAGTGCATCTATATTGCTGTGAAGCTGCCCAGATCTGTGAGTATTTCAAATTCATATTATTGAAGATGCTGTATCCGCCAGGCTATTTGATCTTTGGGGTTCTTGAAGTTTAATATCCAGTGTAATGGTGCACTGTAGGTTCTCAGAATAAAATGTCTGCCATAAATGGTAGGGGTGGAAGTGTGAAATTTCTTCCACCATGGCCAGAATCTTCCTGCATGAGATACACTAATTTCACTCAGGAATATGCGATGCCTTAGCGAAGTATTCTAGTGGTCTTTCCTTCCCATCCAGAAACTGAGATAACACAGCTCCAATGCATTACGAGCATCAGTGTCCAAAATGAACACACCCTCACTTTTCACGAAATCTATTCTTATACCTGCAATACTGGTGCCGGTATAAGAATTTACTTTACCCTACTGTATGCATCTTTACACTCGGTGACCCAATAACATTTCATTTTCGCCTCAGTAAGTTCATGTAGTGGCTTGGCTATCGTGGCGAACCTAGGTACTAATCGATGGTAATAGGCAGATAATACCAGAAAACTCCGCACTTAAGTTTCATCAGTTAGTGTGAGACAATTTATTACTGCATTCGTCTTCTCGGNGATAATACCAGAAAACTCCGCACTTAAGTTTCATCAGTTAGTGTGAGACAATTTATTACTGCATTCGTCTTCTCGGGGTCTGTTCCAATTCCATAGGCCCCAAGAAATTTATTTTCTTTTGGAAAAGTTGGCACATCTTAAGAACATGATTTAAGTTGACTATGGCCACTTTCTGGAATACAGAATCTAAGCATGATAGGTGCTCTTCAAATGTTCTNTAACATGATTTAAGTTGACTATGGCCACTTTCTGGAATACAGAATCTAAGCATGATAGGTGCTCTTCAAATGTTCTTCCTGTCACAACGTAATCTAGGTAAACCTGACAGATGTTGAAATGGACGACATTTTCCATTAGGCATTCGACAGTGGCAGGGGCATTACACAGCCCGAAAGGTATAACTTTGAACTTCTAGGTACATTTCCCTTGGACATCAAATGCAGTCATCTCTTGGTCCTTTGGGACCACCTCGCAGTGCCAGTACCTACTCTTCATGTTCAACGTAGAAAACCATTGTGAACCTCCTAATCTGTTCAATATATCATCTATCCTTGTATGTGGATAAGTGTATTTCTTTGTCACATTATTAAGCTGGTGATATTCTACACAAAACCTCAGAGAGCCAACTTTCTTCTTAACAAGTATAATGGGTGACGACCATGGACTAACTGATGGTTCTGCCACATCTTACTCCCTCATTTCCTTCATAATTCCCTCAACTGCCTTTTGCGAAGCTAGTGGCAGTCGCCCTGGTGGTTAATTTATGTTTCTGGCATTACCAATATCAATGTGGTGGCAGGTCACATTAGTCCTTTCAAGGTTATTTGGCCCACATGCGAAAACATCCCCATTTCTCTGCTGTAATTCAGAGACAGCCTTCTCTTGGTGACAGTTAAAATTTTCTCTTGTTTTTACTAGCAGATTCTCCATTACTTCTGGTAGATGAAATTCTAGATGTTATACTATAGAATATTCTGGAACATTTGGAAATTGCTGTATGAGCTGCTTGCAAACACCTGCCAAGGCGCAGTCCTCAAAGCTAATGACACTATCGGACAAATGTATCGTTCTAGCTGGACAACTGTCAGAATTAGAACAGACCAAAGTCCGTGCTACAATGACTTTACCTGGCAGGATACCAACCCTCTATGCTGACTCTATTAGACCCAAATGCCTCACAAATTTTTTTTGGCATCTGGCTGGAATGACAATATCACTAGAAGTGGGCAGCACAGTGGGTTGACCACAGATAACTGAGCAGCTAATTATGGAGGACAAAACTAGTCATTTTTACACCACGAACTCTGTACTTCCTACCCATAGCATACCAATCCGTGCATCTATACAGCACCCCAGCCTACATAGTACATCAGGACCCTAAAAGACATTCATGCTCTATTTCTGCTAAGTATATATCGTGCTCAATGCTAAGGTCACCAAGCTTCAAGAACCATGTTATTTTACCTCTTACTGGTGTGGTCTCCTCACCTGGTACTTTAGTCAAATAGCACTGTTCCATACTGTCGTCGGGCGATCGCTGGAGGGAAACTACGAGGATGTCTGGTCTTACTACTGTCATGGTCGCCGCAGTGTCGATAACCATCTGGAAAGGAACATCACTTAGGCTCCCTTCCACCAATATTGCATCCCAAACCTGTTTCACTGGCCGTACATGTATGAACGTTGGGTCCTTCCCTCCAGCAATCGCCGACCTTCGACCCTTATCGTTGTTTACGAGTATTCCGAATGTTCTGTATTCTCACGAGCCTCTCGCTTCCTCGTTTCTCNCCTTCGACCCTTATCGTTGTTTACGAGTATTCCGAATGTTCTGTATTCTCACGAGCCTCTCGCTTCCTCGTTTCTCACTGCTGCTCATGCTGCTGTTGTTGTGTGCAGTAGGCTCTCAGGTGCCCCCACAGCCCACATGACCAACACTCAGGCCATTTAGGTGGGGTGCGGCATTCTCTGTAGTATGGACTCTGGAAGCGATTTCTCTCATTAACGTCTGCATCTCCTCCAGTGTATTCTTGATGGCGTCGTCGTCTTCTTTAAACACCACTGCCCGTAACGGACATCTGGGTGTGTATACCTGTCTTGTTGTCTTCACCTCTAGTGTTCGGGCCAGGGCGTCCTGTATGGTGTGGGGTGCAGCCAGATGTACCACTTGCCGTAACTCTGTGTATGCGATGGCATCGGTGAAGAAGCCGACTGCGGTGATGTCACGTGCCTCCTCAGACTGCCTTCCAGTGAAAGGTGGAAGAGCCACACAGTCTTGCCATAGCTCCTGCAGTGGCGCCGCTTGTCGCTGGGTGCCGCTTCGCAGTTGGGCATAGTGGGCATGTCGCAGGTATCAGTCGCCAAAACATAGTTCCAAGTCCGACACCAGTGTGGGGTACTCCAATCGATGTCGCTCTGGCAGAAATTGTAGTATACTCAGTGCATGGCCTCTTAGTACAGCCGCAAGGTAGTAAGCCCGCTGTTTGGTTAACCAGCCATGTAGGGTTACGACTATTTAAAACTGGTTTTGTTACTCCTGTCAAGAAATCTGGGCGTCGTAAAGTGACGGGCTAAATTGAGACCTCCTGTTTCACTCCTCGATGCACGACATTAATGCTGCACAGCTTCTGACTATCCTCCAATACTGCTGCGTTAATTACAATTTGTACTGCTTCCTTACTTTTCTCAGCTGGCAATGTTGTTATAGTATAATTCCACTGCTGCTTAAATTCCCACCATTCCTTTTTCATCGCACTTATTTCCCGTTTCACTTAATTCTCGATACTTTCCATCCTTTCACTGACACTGTCCATCCTGTCGTTTAAAGCATTCACTTTTTAATTTACACTGTCCATCCCGTTGTTTACACTGTTCATTCTTTCATTCACACAGTCAATTTTCGTTTTCACTAACTCACTAATGCCTTCTATTTTCCTGTCTACATGATCTACTTTATTATCTATATCTTTATTCACAGTATTTACAGTTTCAATCACACATTATTTCACAGTACTAATTTGGGCATTTACAGCTTCGTTTGCACTACAAATTTTTTTATCAAGGCTATTAATGCTTCAGCTCATTTGGCTTCCTAATCCCTCAAATAATGTTCGCAGTGCTTCCAGTTATGCAGACATTTTTCTAGTTAACATCCACTGCGATGTTTATCGCAAACAGTCTTAATTTACTTTTGCCTACAGCTATTACAATTAATTTATTTGTTTTATATCACTAATTACTAACATATTGCCTAACTTAATTAAAAATGTAATGCCTTCATCCCACATCTGACACCAGTTTTGCAATATGCCTGAGGGGCGTATCTGAGTTCGTGAGGGATGGAGGGCCTAATAAAAATAAAAGAACTAAATTAGATTCTTAATTCATTCACACAGTTATTATTTACAGTATTAAATTACCTGTCTCCACTAGTACTCTTTTTATTTATGAGTGAGAAAAATGTTCAATGTCTATATCAAATTTAATTAATATCCTTTTCAATGTATCTATTTGGTTATAGTCAATTAATTCATACTCTTCATTAACTTACATTCAGTCTATCTGTAGCCATCATTTTTTATGTCTTACACTCACGCACACAGCCCCGTAGTCCAGCCTGCTAGTTGCACTCTTCATTCTGATGCTTGCAGTTGCAGATTTTCCTCCCACTGGTCGCTTCCGGTGCTACTCGTTACTCTTCTAACTCGTCTATCGTTTAACGTCGCACAATCGCCCAGACTCCTGACTCTCATAAACTCTCGGCTTGGACGCCTGACGCACTTTTATACTATCGCTGGCCTTGATCTGGACGGTTCAACGCACCCCGAGTCACGCCAAGAGAAACTACGGCAGTAAACTACTAGAAAATTCTTCAGATAAACCCAAATATTCAATCTGCCGAAGGTCAGGAGCGCGCGAGAAAGTAGCGTTATCGCGGCATGCAGAGGTTTCACTTTGTGACTCACCGCTGGTATTTCGTAACCACTCTGACCTTGGCACACTGTTTCCTCGCTCCAGTTGGATAGGACAAGAAAGCGGCGCACTGCACCAACATATAAAAGTACGATGATTTAGATGTGCGCGTCTCTGATGCTGATGCAACAGGTACTTGATTTGCTATCACAACCTGAGAGTTGTAGGCTTTTATGTTCGGTGATAGTGATATGTATCAGTCATAACCTTCATGGTTCACGAATAAATCACTGGACACTAGTGTACAAATATAGCCTACCTCTGGATAATGTACATGATAGTGAACACTGGATCTGAGCGGGTTTCAGGAAGCACTGACCAGAGGACTTTGAACAGCAATACGGGCAAATTAATTAAGGTAATTATTTTTTAAAGAGATGTTTCTAAAATGGCTGACCACTGCAATATGTTATTTTTACACAGAACATAACTATTGTGGTACATACATTAAATGTTAACCTCCATATTGATATTTCAGTTGAGGTGTTGCAATAGAGGATATTTTTGATCTGGCAAGTACTTACGAATTCCTTAAAAAAAACTTACACAATGATACCAGTACAATGATTATGGGAAGTCTGGCATAAGGAAACAGGGAAACAGACGCCGGGCGCCGCCCGGTCACAATGTTATGACGTCACCCATCCACCATGTTGGATGTAGGTGACCTTGACCATTCCCCATGACCTTGACCCCATGCCCATGACCTTGAATAAATTTGAACACATAACATTTTAAAAAATCTAAAAAAATCGAGGAAAAATTACACCGATGTAACTCGACTGCTATATTGGATCTAGGTGACCTCGACCTTGACCAAGACCTTGACCTTCGATGACCTTGAACCCAAAGAGTTACATAATTATTTAAAAATGTTCTAAATTTTTTATAAGAACTGCTAAAAATTATTTAAAAAATTAAAAAAAAATATTTAAAAGATTTATTAAAACATTTTATATAAAAAATATATTTAGAATGTTTTGACTTAGAGGGGTTGGGCGACTGGAGCCGGCTGACTGACATGTGATATCACCCAACTGTCATCTTGGAACCAGGTGATCTTGACCTTAACCTTGAACTTGAACCAGTCATCTTTAATCTAGCAAACCCAAAAATTCCAAAAAATCACAAAAATTATAAAAATATTAAAAATTGATAAAAAATATATTAAAAATTACTATTTAAAAATAAGTTTTTAAAGACTTACAATTCTGGAGGTTCTCACAGCACCACATTCAGTAGACGACTGACCTCCCACCAATGTTTCTTATTGGTTAATAAGTTGGCAGGACTCCGTCCCCTCACCCATACTCATTCTGTCGATTGCACTCCCTCACCATATTCGTTTTATCATTTGTCATTTGTTTACTTTNAATATTAAAAATTGATAAAAAATATATTAAAAATTACTATTTAAAATAAGTTTTTAAAGACTTACAATTCTGGAGGTTCTCACAGCACCACATTCAGTAGACGACTGACCTTACACCAATGTTTCTTATTGGTTAATAAGTTGGCAGGACTCCGTCCCCCTCACCCATACTCATTCTGTCGATTGCACTCCCTCACCATATTCGTTTTATCATTTGTCATTTGTTTACTTTTTCATTACCTAGGTAACGTTAGCGCATTAATGATCGATTTTGCTGCCAGACGAGGTGTCGATTTAACCACCATGTTGGTTGCCGACCTTGACCTTATCCCAATAACATTGATCTCAAAATTGAGAAAAATCACAGTCCATACAATTGTCAATTACTAACTGGTCATAACAAGGGACCATGCCGACTAACCATACTAGCCAACGACTGACTGCACCAAGACAGAATCCACCCAAGACTGAATCCGCCCAAGACCGAATCGACCCAGAACCGAATCCACCAAAGACCAAATCCACCCAAGACCGACTCCACTTAAGACCGACTCCACTTAAGACCGATTCCACTCAAGACTGACTCCACCCATACAAACTCCACCAAATAATGACTCAATACAAGGCTGACTCCACCCAAGATTCACTCCCCCGAAGACTAACTCCACCTAAGACTAACTCCACCTAAAACTAACTCCACCCAAAATTGGTTCCTGGCGAGACTGACTGAGCCCAAAACCAGCTACCGACGAGACCAGTTCTTGCAAAACTTGCTAGACAAACCGACATGACCAACCTGCCATATCACCCACCTATACAAACAATAATGGACAATCTCGAAAAAAGTTTCCAATAAAAATCTCGTATCTAACATCTTCGCAAAAATCTTCGTAAAATTTTCTTATAACATTTTGACCACAGCTGACCATACCAAAGGTAATCCTAACTTGCCAAGCCAACTAACCAGGCCAATCAACTATTTGGGAAACATCCCTCAAAAATCTGCCTCTCATTTCATTAGTTTGCCATATAGAACTCCTCCATTTTAAACAACCCGAGTAAGACATAATAATTGAGATCGAACTATAGCCCTCCTCATGCACATGTTCACATACATTTTATCTAAAACAGACTATCGCAGTCTATTGTTTACACCACTGAATTAATAAGTCTTTCAGTGAAGCAAAAGGGACTGTAAATAAATTAAACACTCATAACCATGTATACATAAATTTAATTTATTATCTTTTTATATACATTATATCTTTGTTATTATTATGTACGTTCAAACTTTACATTTATCAAATGTCTGCGGATCATGGATAGTAAGTAGCCAACAGTCTCATCTGACATAACCCCGATTACTCAGTCCATCGATGATGGAAGATATCTCAAATATGCGTGAGAGATCCCCATGTTATTGCAGGTCAATCAAATATCTGAGTTTATCAACAAGTTCGTTCGGGTCTTCGGGAAATATTTAACGATCGTTATTAACACCTTCTGCCTTCTTCACTCCATTTGTAAAATGAAACTCGTTAGTGAAATGCGTGGGAATGTCGGGAGAATTATCATCCTTCTCATCAGATACTTCATCATCACTGTCATCACCGTCATCATCATTTCTGTCTTCATGAGCGTCTTTACCTCCTGTTTCATCCTCAATATCAAGTTTATTTTTCTTTGTAGGAGTCGTAATGTCATCATCAGTATTTGGAGCTGACGACTGTTTATTTTGAAGTTCGTCGACTTCACATGAAAATCTTGCAATTGTACATTCCATAAACTGACTCTACTGCAGTCATTCCGTCTTTAGCATTAACTGTCTCATCATTATTGCCTGGCGAGTCAGTACCCACCGATGTAGCATGGAGTATTGGCGAAATCACTTGCTGGCTCTCAAAAGACGAATCCTTGCAGTTCTTGATGTGGTTCTTTATTGTATCTCCTTGCATAAACTGCATGTGCCCATTGTCATAACGCTTTATCATGCGAGTTCCCTCGTCGTCCGCGAATATTTTATGTAGTGTTTTAACACTGTCTCGAGTCAAGCAAATACGCATTACCTTTACACGTACTAATTAATGTGTCTCTTTAAAATATCCCGTCTACCAAATGTTGTAACACAGTTGGTACATGATATTGATTTGGTGTCAGTCCTTTTAAACATTGGCTTCTTTCATGTCGACGAACATTGCAGCATTTTCTGAAGATCTTTCCACAGTAGCAACATTGTTTTCGATGCAATTTTCCAGCGTTGGGAGAAGGTACATCTATAGAAGTAAGTTCTACAGTAGACTTTGTACAATCATCGCTTTGCATAATCTTCGTGAAAAAAACTGAAGTAATTTATACAGTAGCAACATGTGTATATATTTGGCCTAGTGTGACGGTGTGGAGCATGGGTGGAGGTGGGAGATATGTGTTATGTAAAGTCAATAATTCGCTTTGTGATTCGAAAGATTGATCGGCTATATAGTTAATGAAATATAGGGGTGGGGGTTCAGTCGGCTGCTAATTGTCGTTCTAGGGAGTGGCTGTGCTCTACCATCTTTACGAGAATGGAATCCTCAATGTCACACACATCCAACTTGGTTTGTTGTAATGGGTACATCATTTTTTCCTCAAAAATTATTTTACATTTTTAAAGATTTGTTGAGAATTTTTCTTGATTTTTCGAGTTGAAGGCTAATGGGGTTAAGGTTACGGCCGCCAACATTCAGCATGGGTTCCGGAGTCAGTCACGTAATACGTACATCGATTTTTTTATCTTTACTTGAATTTTTAACATTTATTCTCGATATTTGAGTTTAAGATTATCGGGGTTAAGATCAAGACCACCGGCATCCGACATGGGTGTCAGAATCAGTGACGTAATATAATTTCTTTCAATTTGTAGAAATGTTTTTCTAGATTTTTATTTTTCAAGGTTATTGAGGTCAAGATCGATGTCGTCAACAACCAACATAGTAGTCGAGGTCATCGATGTAAGATCTTTATTAATTGTTATAGTTATTTTGTTGCAATTTTTCTTAGATTTTTTATGATTGGAATGTGGGCAGGAGTAGTAACTGTTGGTTATGGTGAGGGGGTTGAGCGGAAATGAGATGTGGTAACATTATATAGTCCTAGATTTTTAGAATTTTTTTGCGATTTTTCTCGATTTTATTATAATTGCTAGGAGGTGGGGAAGAAAGGGCGTACGTGAGGGTTGTGGTATGAATGTGAAGTTAACGTTATATGTTCTTCGATTTTTAGAATTTTTTTATCAATTTTTATAATAATTGCCAGTGGTGGGTGGTGATTAGGTGCGGGGTGAGTGTGGTGGGGTGAGTGTGAAGTTAATGTTACACGTTCCTCGAATTTTAGAATTTTTTTAAAATTCTTTTTGATTTTATAATAATTTTAGAATTAATTATAATTGTTATATATTTTTATTTATAATTATTTTATAATAATTTCAAGGGGTGTGGAAAGGTGGCGAGGGGACTCTGGTGGATGGGTGAGCGAGGGAAGGCGGCCTTATGTTGTATGTTACGCAATTTTAAATATTTTTTATAATTTTTTTGCGAATTTTTATAATAATTGTTAGGAGGTGCGGAGATAAGGGAGACGACGGTGTGATGAGTGCGAGTGTAACATTATATGTTCTTCAATTTTTAGAATAAATTTTTCGATTTATTTTGCTATAATTCACGAATTTTTGTTACTGGTTGGATTTTAATCTTGATTAGCCGAGAGGTGAAGGCGTGTGTGGTTGGTTAGGGCGGTGGGGTGAGTGTAAAATTTTTTCTAGATTTTTAAAAAAAATTTCTTGATTTTATAATAATTGCCAGAGGGTAGCGGAGTAGAAGGGGTGTGGTGAGGGTGGTGGTATGAGCGATGGGTGGTGTAGGATAACTTTACATATTCTTCGGTTTTCCTGATTTTTTATTTTTTTAGATTTTTAAAAAATAATTTATCAAGAGTGTTAGTGCGGGGGGAGTGGTGAGGTGAGCTTGGCTAGGGGTGGCGTGAGGGTGGCATGACCGGTGATCCTCAGCGATCTTCTAAAAATGCTTCAATGGCTCGAAAATCGCCTTTCTGGTGATGGTTTATGCAATTTAGGGCATAAATATTTTTTGAAGGAAAAATAGGAAATTTTAAAGGAAAAAGGGAAATTTTGAGAGAAAGAATGAAATATTTTGGGAATTTTTTTTAGGAATTTTGAGTGTTTTAAGGGAAAAACGGGAAATGTTGAGGGAAAATTGGGAAAATTCGTGCCATCATCCAAAATGGCGGACGGCTCCTGGCACCTACTCATGAATCATGTGCCAAAACTGGCATAACCATATTACTTAAGTAGTTATAAAATGTAAGTTCTGCCCCAGAGGCTAGGGGCTGGGTATAAGGGGACAAGCCAGTGGTCATCTTGGTTAATGTCATGCAGCATTTTTTTTCGCCATTGTTTACTCAGAATTTCCCTTTATTTCCCTTAAAAACGGCTAAAATCACCATAATTTGCATCAAAATTTCCCGAATTTCTCTCCAAACCAACATCATTTTTACAAAAAAATTTGTTTTGCAAAATTTCCGCTAATAACTCCAAATGTGGCTATTTTTTTTTTTTGGGAATGAGGAGTAACGAGTGAGGAGTGGAAGGGTCCCTGACATTCTGCTCTATCATTCCATGCCAGAATCATCTATCTTGCCTGAAGAATGTTCGAGTTCATTTCCCCATCATGCAACTTCTCTCATCATGCTCTGTCATTCCACTTTGCTTTTCTGATATTCCTTCTGGTCTTCATTCACCTGGCATCCTGGCAGGGATATCTCATGCTCTGTCATTCCACCTGCGCGACACGGAGCAAAGCCTGCCAAAGTACGCTAGACTAGAGTCGCACCGTGCACACACATCAAGTATACCATAAGCCCTCTTATAAGCATAGTTAAATGTCATTTCCGAACCGTTTAAGATACAGGAACCAAATTCATAACANCATCATGCTCTGTCATTCCACTTTGCTTTTCTGATATTCCTTCTGGTCTTCATTCACCTGGCATCCTGGCAGGGATGTCTCATGCTCTGTCATTCCACCTGCGCGACACGGAGCAAAGCCTGCCAAAGTACGCTAGACTAGAGTCGCACCGTGCACACGCATCAAGTACACCATAAGCCCTCTTATAAGCATAGTTAAATGTCATTTCCGAACCGTTTAAGATACAGGAACCAAATTCATAACANCACCATAAGCCCTCTTATAAGCATAGTTAAATGTCATTTCCGAACCGTTTAAGATACAGGAACCAAATTCATAACACAGGTATCATTCCCGAAAACGAAAAGGATCGCAGTATCAAGTATGCCTTAAGCGCACTTATAAGCATAGTTGGCTGTAATTTCCGAGCCATTTAACATACAGCCATTAAATTCTAGGTTTCATCCCCCACGATGAAAAGAACCGCAGGTTTAAGTCACCCCTAAACCCACTTATAAGCAGTTGGTTGTAATATCTGAACCATTTAAGATATAGTCACCAAATTCATAACATAGACATCGTCCCCAACTAAGAACAGAGCCTCAGGGTCAAGCGTATCCTAAACCCACTTATAAGCATAGTTGCCCACCATTTTCCACCTGCCGAAGCAATAATAATCAAATTGATTTCATGAAAATCTCCTCTGATGAAGAACAGGGTGGTAGGATCAAGTAAACTTTAAGGTGCCTTATAAGCATAGTCAACCACAAATTCCCATCTACCGATGCTATAGTCGTCAAATTCTTAACATAGCCATCGCCACGGACAACGAACAGGATGGTTTTGTCAAGTATGTCCTAAGAGCTCGTATAAGCATAGCTGACTACCATACTATAGCACCCACTGGTGCTATAGTCACCAAATTAGTAACATAGGCATCACTTTTGGCGACGAAAAGAACTGCAGGGTCAAGTNTTTCCTACCCACTGGTGCTATAGTCACCAAATTAGTAACATAGGCATCACTTTTGGCGACGAAAAGAACTGCAGGGTCAAGTACACCTTTGGCCTGCCATTTCCCAACCACAGAAGCCATAGTCACCAAATTCATATCATAGACCTCACCTCCGCTGACAAACAGGATGATAGGTACAAGTACACCTTAAGCCCTCTCTTATAAGCATAGCTGTCCAACTTTTCTTCCCCACTGAAGCTACGACCGCCAAATTCATATCACATTCATCACTGTCGACTGCAATCAAGGAGATAAGAGCAAGTAGGCCTTAAGCCCTGTTATAAGCATAGTTGGTCAGCATTTCCAAACCTTTGAAGTTCTAGAACATGTACCTACCATCCACACATGTAAAGACAATAAAGGTATATATACAGTCGCGTCGCAAAGTTACAGTTGCATGTAAGAGTGTAGGGTGAGAAANCATGTAAAGACAATAAAGGTATATATACAGTCGCGTCGCAAAGTTACAGTTGCATGTAAGAGTGTAGGGTGAGAAATAACACACAAATACGCATCGGCCTGCACGCACTCGTCTAGCAATTAGGTGCATACTGATTTCCCTCAACCCCACTACAGAGAGAATTACAACATAGCTTCATATTCGACCGGTTGGACGGTGATATAAATTATTGCAACCATATAAAACTGACCGGTTGTTAAACAGAACTGCTCGGGATCGGTAATGCTTGAAGGTAGCAGTGAGGGGTTGGCACTGAGGGGTCAGCAGTGAGGGGGTCAGCAGCAAGGGGTCGGCCGTGNCGGTAATGCTTGAAGGTAGCAGTGAGGGGTTGGCACTGAGGGGTCAGCAGTGAGGGGGTCAGCAGCAAGGGGTCGGCCGTGAGAGGTCAGTGCTGAGGGTCGGCAGTGAGAGGTCAGCGCTGAGGGGTCAGCAGTGAGGGGTCAGCATGCAAGGATAGAGAAAACCAAGTGTAAAAGATATGAAACTGGCCTATACATTAAAAATCAGTCATGTAACAAACAATAAAGGACTAGCATATATGAAAGTACATCATGAGCATATGTCATAACAAGTCACAATATATAAAAATACCCGATGGAGCCACAGTCCATAATAGTGTTATCAGTGTTGCTATCATACCATGAAGTTAAGTAAACGCTAGAAAGCATGTCGACGTAACAAAAATCGAATTATCACAAGGGCACACCACAAAAATGACTACAATTCTTCAAGTGCGATACACGTTATGCTACTTGTAAAGTCTGTGTTCCTTTGCTTGCCACAAAACAACATACATTTCAAACCATTAGTCGTGCAAGAGAGGTGTCACTGCTACACCCTGTTGCAAACGTATATAAAAAGACAATAATAAAAGCAAATAGTTATAAGCATTTAACAACCCATGTATACTGCGCGAGCATCGAGCGCTGTACGTCACGTTAGTCGAAGAATAAAATTCTTTTGCGAAGCCAAGAAGCACAGGTGCGATAAGGTCAACACTGCTACACACTGATGTAAACAGATATGAAAACAAAATGTAAAGTAAAAATAGTTATAAGCACTTACCAACCAGTACTATTACATATTACACAAGCATCGGGCGCTGTACGCTGTGTGTTAAACGATGCTACACAAGACCAGACCATCCTGGTCAGTACTAGTACACCAGAATAGCAAACGACTTACCTACGAACCGACTGAAACGAAACCATCGCATTCAGAGTACAACCAACTGTCACAACACTATCAGTTGAACACATCCGACCAGACCGACGTCACACTATCCACTAACATCGTGAGAATCTGTAAGGCAGCCCAGGTGTTCGACCGGCAGCGCAGACACTTGCAGGTCTCGACAAGTCAAACGGATGGCACAGAACACTAACCGAGAGAGAGAGAGATGTGCAAGGCTATAGGGTGGCAGACTAGCCGAGTCACACATGCACATCCCTTTATGAGATGAATTCAGTTATACAGTACAAGTTAACAAATTAATACGTTTGAATTCATCTTGCTGTAAATATTAGTATGTTTCTTTTAAATATCGCTTCGAATAAACTGGTGTTAGTAGAGGATATCGCTTCTGTCCATCCTACTCACTTTTAGGTCTTTGAAAAGCAGTTTGTACCACCAAACATCACTCAGAACTTCTTTCTCTCGTCGAGAGGACATAGTGAAAATTATAGGATGCTGTTCTGGTGGTCAGAAATTTTATCAGCTCTCGTGGCATATCGAAAGTTCAAATCACTTGCAGCACTCGACAAATATACCGAGCTTGTATACCTACCTAAATAATTCCTATTCGCATTTGCACGACACAAAATAAAATCCGTCTACAAACACCTACCTGCCTATCCACAACAGGACGAAGAGATTCCTGGCTGTCTCCCATGCCTAGATGGTTTTCAAGGTAGTGCTAGAGTTACAGACACACCACATCCCAGGAATTGGTGTAAGACACGTCGGGAGCAAGCGAGCAGCAGAAAAAGAAAAAGAAAACACCTTCAACACTGAAAGATGAATGAGTGTAAAGAAGTTGANGGGAGCAAGCGAGCAGCAGAAAAAGAAAAAGAAAACACCTTCAACACTGAAAGATGAATGAGTGTAAAGAAGTTGAAAGGTCGAATTGACAACTTCACAGGTTAGACAGCGATCGGCCTGATAAGGTAACATATTTCAGTCCAGCAAACCATGCTGACATCTGCATTACACAGTCAGCAGTCATCTACTGAGGCAGTCCGAAATGGGCCACGCAAATTAGCATGCAGTGTGAACAGTATACAAGCGAGCATAATGTAAAAACGGATGTTATTTCGTCGTCGAGCGTGGTAGTGGAAAGCAGAGTGTTACGACTATATTCATCTACTATGATCGTGTACTCTGCTACAATATGAAGACGGAATCAATGGTTGTAGACCTACCATCTGTAACACAGACAGCATCGTCAACAGCAAGGAACCCTGAAGAGTCGCTACAAGCATTACGGTATCAATGTTACTATTGTGGAAATAATTTTAGTAAAATTTTTAATGCCTGTCGACATGAAAGTGGCTATTGCATGTTCGGCCTAGCATACAAGGTGTTACACTATGATAACTGTGATGCTGTGTTTACCCGCAGTGATAACCTGAATATACATAACAAGAAGTGCAAAGTCAATGTTTGTCGTTCATTGGGAAGTGAGTACCAGTATTGCGGCAAGACATTCGCTAACAGCTCCATTGTTAAATGTCATGAAAATAGTAACTGCTTATTTGCCATCGTCTACAAGACTTACCCATGTGATAACTGCTGTGCGGTATATGCGATTAAGTGTGTCTTGAATGCTCACAGAAGTAATTGTTCTGCAAAAAGAGTCACCATAAATTTTTTGCTCGAATGAAGAATAAGTTCAGCGTGTATTAAATATTATTATGTATTCTTATTATGTCAAGTCTTTAAAATAAAGGTAAAGTGTATACATTATTTATATGTTATTCATTTATCTTACTTTATCCATGCAAATATTAGGTTCACCTCCATCACTAGGAAAAAAATTACCATATTTTGTCTAACTCTGAAAGAGAATTAATATTTTTTTATAGTGCCAAGTCTCGAACTCAGGTCCCTACCGGTGGCTACTTGAGCAATACGCAGATGCTCTCGCCACCTTCGNGGGAGCAAGCGAGCAGCAGAAAAAGAAAAAGAAAACACCTTCAACACTGAAAGATGAATGAGTGTAAAGAAGTTGAGAGGTCGAATTGACAACTTCACAGGTTAGACAGCGATCGGCCTGATAAGGTAACATATTTCAGTCCAGCAAACCATGCTGACATCTGCATTACACAGTCAGCAGTCATCTACTGAGGCAGTCTGAAATGGGCCACGCAAATTAGCATGCAGTGTGAACAGTATACAAGCGAGCATAATGTAAAAACGGATGTTATTTCGTCGTCGAGCGTGGTAGTGGAAAGCAGAGTGTTACGACTATATTCATCTACTATGATCGTGTACTCTGCTACAATATGAAGACGGAATCAATGGTTGTAGACCTACCATCTGTAACACAGACAGCATCGTCAACAGCAAGGAACCCTGAAGAGTCGCTACAAGCATTACGGTATCAATGTTACTATTGTGGAAATAATGTTAGTAAAATTTTTAATGCCTGTCGACATGAAAGTGGCTATTGCATGTTCGGCCTAGCATACAAGGTGTTACACTATGATAACTGTGATGCTGTGTTTACCCGCAGTGATAACCTGAATATACATAACAAGAAGTGCAAAGTCAATGTTTGTCGTTCATTGGGAAGTGAGTACCAGTATTGCGGCAAGACATTCGCTAACAGCTCCATTGTTAAATGTCATGAAAATAGTAACTGCTTATTTGCCATCGTCTACAAGACTTACCCATGTGATAACTGCTGTGCGGTACATGCGATTAAGTGTGTCTTGAATGCTCACAGAAGTAATTGTTCTGCAAAAAGAGTCACCATAAATTTTTTGCTCGAATGAAGAATAAGTTCAGCGTGTATTAAATATTATTATGTATTCTTATTATGTCAAGTCTTTAAAATAAAGGTAAAGTGTATACATTATTTCTATGTTATTCATTTATCTTACTTTATCCATGCAAATATTAGGTTCACCTCCATCACTAGGAAAAAAATTACCATATTTTGTCTAACTCTGAAAGAGAATTAATATTTTTGTATAGTGCCAAGTCTCGAACTCAGGTCCCTACCGGTGGCTACTTGAGCAATACGCAGATGCTCTCGCCACCTTCGNTTATAGTGCCAAGTCTCGAACTCAGGTCCCTACCGGTGGCTACTTGAGCAATACGCAGATGCTCTCGCCACCTTCGTTTCTCCAGTCAACCGCTAGAGTGCACGACCATCGTCTGCTAGTGTCGCGGTGGTCTTCGGCCATCTTCGTTTCCCCTGTCAGGGAGGATGCCAACATCGTTTGCGTTACCAATGGCTGTCGCTAGGAGCACTCGTGTCGACACACATGACCGAATTCTGACGTGCAGCATGCAAAACACTCACCCATGCATGCAAAACTTGGTGCAAGTAGCTCAAAAAATGCCAGAAGCACGATGTGTAGATCCAACAGCTAATGAGGGTTGCAGCTCGACGGTTTCGATAGCACAAGGGGACTGCAGCAGTATGATTTGACTGTGAGGGCTAAATGTCGCAATAAACAGCGCCAACCTAACCCGTGGGTTGGGGTAATCTCGTGCAACATATAAAACCACCCCATACATAAAACATTTAAGTCACATAGTAATAATTAATAAAGGCTCAACACAGACGCAAGCACACTGCGAGCATGATGTGTCGAACCTCTACTATAAAAAAATAATACCTGATAGTTCCACAATCATTAATAGCGATATCAGTGTTGCTATTGCGACAAGAACTTCAGTAAAAAACTGGAATGCCCGCCAATGGGAAAAATAACTTATGTTCACAAGGACCAATCTCAAAATAATTTTACAATATATCAAGTGCAGTACACTATTTACCAGCAGTAATAATTTTAAGACGCATTACATGACTTGTGAAGGCTATGTTCCTGTGCTTGCCATTAAACATAATGCATTTAAACCAGTGGTCATGCAAGAGATGACGAAACTGCTACATATTGATGATTAGATATAAAAAACGCAAAGGAAAATATTTATAAACACCTACCAACTGATGCATATAGCGCGANACATATTGATGATTAGATATAAAAAACGCAAAGGAAAATATTTATAAACACCTACCAACTGATGCATATAGCGCGAGCAACGAACGCTGTACATTATGTTAGACAAAAAAAAAAATTACCGTCGCGAAGCACTGATGCCAGCAGACATATATAAGGGAAATAGTTATAAACACCTACCAACCAACACATATNTTACCGTCGCGAAGCACTGATGCCAGCAGACATATATAAGGGAAATAGTTATAAACACCTACCAACCAACACATATTGCACAAGCGACGAACACTGCACATCGCATCAGTCATTGCTAGACAAGACCATGCGTCTGAAAACTGACGTGGTAGCCTTGGTTAGTACAGCAGAATGGCAAACGATTTTCCCATGTACACCCTCCGACCGAGCTACGCTACAGTACAGAGGCACACGAATTCCACTACCAATCAACGCAAAATGTGCGAACATCGAGCAACATAATTCACATTAGACTAAAATAAAATACTATGACAGAGTCGAAAATGCTATATACCAATGCAAACAGATATAAAAAATATGTATAATGTAAAGGAAACTAGTTATAAACACTTACCAACAATCGCATATTGCACATATGTCGAGCGCTGTACGTTGCGTTAGATGATGCTAATCAATACCAGGCAGTCCTGACTAGTACAGCAGAATAGCAAACGATTTCCTTATGAACCGATAGAAATGAAACCGTCAAATTCAGTTTACAGCCAACACTCACAACCAGCATCACTAGCGGTGGATCGCACCCACGCTGTCCGACATTGTGTGATCAACCAACATCTTGAGAATCTGAAAGGCAGCCAGGTGGTCGGCCGACGGTGTAGGCACCGTGCAGGTCTCAACGAGTCGAAGGGATGGTACATACACTAGTCGAGAGTCGAGTTAGGCTCCAGGGTGGTAGACCAGCCGAGTCCCTCATTCGCTTCCCTTTACTAGAGGAATTCAGTTATACAAGGCAAGGTAAAAAAGTTATTTCGTTTTAAATACTATATACACATACGTATTTCTAAGGATGAAGAAAAACATGCGAACATTCTGAGAAAACCCATTTGCCCCTGCTCGCAATGAGCAAGGAGGAGCTGTTCAAATATGGTACATGTGAGGACATCGGCAGCAGCCACTGCTGCCGCTGCCAGGGTGGCTACACTGGCTCCCACTGCCAGGAGGAGATCTATAAGTGCGAGAGCGCACCCTGCCACTATTTTTAAGGATGAAGAAAAAATATGCGAACACTCTGAGAAAATCCATTTGCCCCCATTTGCAATAGCAGGAACCGTGATGCCTTACGACCTTAACCTTGACCTTTGACCACTATTTCGAACGACATATATGCTACGGATGAAGGGAAAAAACCTATATTTTGTTTATAAAACAATCATGGGAACAATTCTGAGAAAATTCATTTGCTTTACTCACAACAGCAGGAACCACGACAACAAGCAACCATGACCTTGACCTTGGACGATGCCATGTCACCTTGACATTAACCTGGCCTTGGATTACATCATGCGACATTGACCTTGACCTTTGGCCACCACCTCGAACGAAATCTACAACTCAAAACAAAAAAAAATAGCATTTTTTTTTTAAATTCCATAATCATAGAAAAAAATCATAAGACCTTGGTTGCTTCATCTTTGACGAATCTCCACCATCTGGGAGATTTGAGCACCATCCCAGATGATGGACAAATGTCAATATCAAGATTGCATGATGCCATCCAATATGTCCATCATGGTGTCATANCACCATCCCAGATGATGGACAAATGTCAATATCAAGATTGCATGATGCCATCCAATATGTCCATCATGGTGTCATAATTCCTGCTATTGAGAGTGGCGTAAATCTTTTTTCTCCGAGTGTTCCCATGCTTCATATTTACATAATATGACTTTCCTCTTTGCCAGATGTTTATTTATCTTAATTTTCAAAATAAATATAAGGTTTTTGGTATCTGCACATTTTCCAGTCATCATTACCAGTACTCGCACGAACTGTGTACATGCGTTTGCTCGGAGTGCTCTCATATTTTTACATTAAACATGTATGGTAGAAGATGATCTGGTTCGTGCAAGGGATGCGAGGCTGGCAGATATTAATCTAAAAGCAAATATAAAATTCTCTGTAGGAGTCAGTGTGCAGGAGTCAGTAAGCAGGAGTCCATTGGCAGGAGACAGATAGCAGGAGTCGGTTTGCAGGAGTCTTGTGAGGGATCGGTCTTGTGAGGGGTCAGAATAGTGAGGGATCGGTCTGGCAGTAGTCAGTCTGATGAATGCTGGCTGGCTTATTTGTTGCTTGTCTAATTTAGTGTGACCATGAGTTCAGGCTGAGTGAAGAGCTTGTCTGAAAAAAATTGTTGGTTTTAACTGCATGGTAATGTGATTAAACAACTATATAAAGTGTCTGGATGAATGGATGCATAAAAAATTCTTAAATCTCGCTGATGAAATATGTAAGTATATATAGAGCAATAGAGCAACAGCTATAAAGAGTGGATTCTCATGTTGCTAGTGTAGAAATATATTCAGTGTGCTTGTAAGGAGACTGCACTTTTGAGGATAGATCTGCGTGACGACAGTGGCTGTGAGGGGTCGTTGACTGTGAGGAGTCGTTGGCTGTGAGGAGTTGGTAACTGTGGGAAGTCAGTATTGTGAAAAATATGTGTGTACGAGTTCTTTTTTGCATGAAGATGGTGCAAGCAAATGATTGTACGAAGTATACTGTGCAGATTACCTCTACGGATGTACCTTCCCCCACTGCTGAAAAATTATATGGGAAGTAGTTGACTACTGTGGAAATAACTTCAGCAAAAGCTGCCATACTCGTCGACATGAAAAAAGCGCATGGTGAAAAGGACCTACCTCAAACCCACTATCATTTACCGTCTGTGGAACAACATTTGGTAGAAGCAACAATTTAAAGACACACGCCAGTATATTTAAGGTAGTTTTATATCGCCTGAATGACATGCTTGGAATACTTTTGGTAGATATGAATAGCTGGTTTGCTGGCATTTTCTGATGATATGCTCTTTGCAAATTAATGGTATGATCTGTTCGAACGGGTTGTGTGGTGTGATATGGCCCATGAATATTGATGGTTGGAATGGTTTGGCTGTAACATTGAATTAGCTGGTCTAATGGCATGACAAAACATTACCTAATTTACCTTTTACAGGTAACCTAATAGGCAAACCCTCACACAGATGCTTAATCATTGACATACATTGATATTTAGTATAAAATTCCTCAAAGACAATAACATCATACTCATTCGATAAATCATAGAATGCAAATTTCCCACATTCAGGATAAAATACACTAGTTGAGACCAAAATCTGCAAACATTCACTATAGTTACCAACAGACGAAGGTCGTATAAGTAAAGTTGTTTCTTTTCATAGGAAGCTAATCGGTACAATTGGAAATTTGCATGTTCTTGGTCATATAGAGATTGTGTATAATGCATGAATGGCAATAAAGTTTGTTTGAACATCGGTACAGTGGTTCTAATTTTGCTGTAACATAATGCTTATCTTATCGTGTTTACTTCTGCTACATTTGCATTGCTTCTTGTGCATGTTATCTATGGAATTCTCTTATCAGTTGCATGCTCCGTGCAAGAGTGGTGTAACTCTCTTTTACTGTTCAACTTATATTGATAACAGACATACACAGACAATAACCTATCGTCCTACACCAAACATTTATAGAAGTGTAGCGACCAGAGTGAGCTTCCTTGTCACGAAAACAATATCGCACTAGAAGGTTTTTTTATCCTTGTAAAGTGCATCGTAATATTTTAAGTGTGATCTATTATATTGATAAGGATGATGATTCATGGTGTCGCAAGGTCATCAGTGTAGAAGAGAGTTACGTTCTTTTGATTAAATGTACAGATTCGGTTTGCAAGGCATAACTGCTAAAGCAGGAAGTGGACTTTTGGAGTTCTATTTTTCTGTAAGCATCATAATGCTGGTAACACGATGTTTACAAGTTTGGCTGATATGGATCCATGTCATATAATTTGTTGAAGACAGTGCCAGTACGGCCTATTGATACGACATTTCAGTATGGTTGATTCGTTGGTGAGGATATTTTCTTAGGAATGGATACTTGGAATTTTCTGACAATATGACCTATGGGTATTGCTGATCTGGTGGTATGGCCATTGTGACTTATTGATATGACCTATTAACATGACATTTTTTTATATGTCTGGTTCTTTTCTAATGAGATGGGTAATGACTGATGTTATGATCGGTTCATGTAGTTGAGGTTTCACATGATATAATATTTTATCGGAATATTTCGTAGGGATAACTACTTGGTTTGTTTCTTGACAGAGGTTATGCTATGGTAGTGGATATTGTGTGATGGTTAACGTATCTGGTTGTATGGTTGGATAATATTGTATTAAATATGGTTTGTTGGCGGGAATGCTGGTCGTCAAATTTAATCGAAATATATTTATATGAGCAATGGACCTATGCACAGTAAATGAAACATTGTCTTATGCTGCATAAACTGAATACATAATTTTTAATTAGTAATGTTTTCCCATCATGCTGAAGTATTATAAAACTGCAATTATGTATACATGTGAGACTACACAACCTTGCCGCTATCTTTTTACTTGGAGTGGTATTTTAAGGAGACATTCTAAAATTTAAAGCACTGATTATATTCTAATGCAATCACTTCTTCGTGCACCGCAGTTAGCACCACATGCACCACAGTTATCTCTGCTGTACGACAATGAGCACTGCAATTGTGGTGCTCTGCACCCTATCTTTGATGTTATGGACAGAATGGTTTGAAGAAAGGTTTGGTTGGCAGAGCTGAGTTGTATGATTATATACAATTTGTTGGCATAGTCTCTGGGCGTATGTCTCCTTGGCTGTCTCTTTGAATGGTCTTCTCATATGGTCTATCAGCACAGCTAACCAAAATGATTGGTGTGACTTGAATGTATCTGTATGGGTGGGTTACTTTCATGGCTGGTACATTTTGATGGCATGACCTAATGGTATGACTTGATTATACAGTTGGTAGTGCTTGTATAGTTTTTCTGACTTGTGGGAGTGTTCTATCAGTATTAAATGATAGTATGGTTGGTTCGATGGTTAGGTTAATTATAATATTTTTATAACTTCCTGAATGAATGTATGGTTGATATACAGATAGTTTAATTGTATGGTGGCTATATTAATTATGTTGATATGGAATGACCTGATCACATGTTTGGTTGGTTTGGTGATATGGCAAGACTTAATCTTCAATGACGTGGGCAGAATGGCTTAATGGCATGATTAGTTTGTATGAGTGTAATGGTTTTATGGAATGTTTAGATAGTGCGAGAGGACCAGAGTGCTTGGTTTGTATGGTTGGTTGGTATGATTGGGTGGTATAATAAGTTGGTATGGTATATGAAAACTAAGTCTGTATGGGTGTTGTAGATTTTTAAATTGATGGTATGGATGTTATGATAGCTTGGATGGAATTTTTTATTTGAATTTTTTGTTTGTTGGGCAGATGGGGAGATTTGTCTATATGTATATCAACTGGTGAGGTTAGATGACAGTCGATATGACAGTCAATACATTTGACTTTTATGATTGGTCAGTACGTGTGTGGTTTGTGTTTGATATGGTATGCATTGTTAATAACATGGCTGAGGTATGCTTGGGTTAGAGCAGATGATACATTTGCTTTGAATGCTATTGTTTTTTTCAGTATTGGTGTATATGCTTGGCTTCATATTGATATGATTGGTATGGTGGTTTGGTAGTCGCTGTGGTTGGCAGATATATTCAAATGATATGTTAGTAAGCTGGTGTTATGGTGAAAGTTATGATCTGTATGGCACTCGGTACCTCTTAGTCCAGTCAATATTAACATCCGACCTTGCATTTGATTCAGTAGTTATGATATTTTGATATGTTGTTTAGACCCAAGCCTGCAGTAGAAATTCAAGTTTTGCAACCCCCGAAAAGGTGTGCGACCAGCGTGGCAGCCAAAAAACAGCGAAATTTTCGCTCCTTTTTCAGTTTTTGCTCAATATCTTCCGAAATATACGTCTGGCGGAAAAAGGTGTCCCATACTAAGTATATTATATTTACGAGAATCTGAGACACAATCTGTTTTTTACGTTCAGTAGTTTCCAAGATACAGCTCTTTAAACATAAGCCATTTTTCCCAAAAAAAAAAAAAAAACTAAGTTTTGCCTTTTATATTGTTAAATACCGTCGAAACAACTAGTCCTACGAGAAACGTTAAGTGAAATGAATTTAAAGTACATTTATTAAGCTTTAATTTGAGCACTGGTGGGTACTTGTAGATCCAATAGTTCTCTCAGAAATGGCATATAGGTACCCAAGCGAAAACCTTGAAAATTGACTTAAGGGAAAATTAAAGAAAAACAGTGCAATTGCAATTAGTAGGACAATAGTATTTTATTATGTACAAGAAAAGTTACTGATATAAAACTTTTTTTGATGGTCCTGGTTTGGAAAGTTCCTCGTCGGAAGTACTTGTAGGAGTAGATGTCCCTTCTGTTGTCTCCTGGCTGCTCTCCTGATGATGAGAGGGTGGAGGTTCACTATGAATGAGTGACTGAGTTGTGGTGATGGAGATTTCCTCGTCGTCAGAAGCTTCTATCTGGGGAATCTGCACGTTGTTGTATTTCCCACCACAGAAGCGGCAAAGGACTGAGCACTTGAGCCCACCTTTGCAGCAACTGCACCCCCCGCTGCATCCTTTCTTGCATGATATCATCTGCAGTAAGAGCTGAGGAGCAGGGTCTATGGTTGTGGTGATGGGGGTGAGCCCTTTATCGCCAAGCATCCAACCCCAATCTGTTGGATTCTTGTGGACCACCAACCACTTCTGAACCTGGTGGTATGTTCTTTGAGAATGGTGAGCTGACGTGTCTTCTGTTGGGGGCAAGCGAGCAAGATTTAGCTTGGTGTTGGCTGCTGACTTGACAAAAATTTTGTAGGTCTGGTCTGGCATTACTGCATCGTGGGGGTTATGCACATAATACCTCCCATGTCGTGGAAGGTATTTTCCCCCTCCAACGCATTAACATTAACGTCAGCATTGTCAAACACAAACTGCATGAAATTCTCTTTTCCATTTGGTGGTGACGATTCTGGCCGCATCAAAGCAGATGTTTCGAGCTGCACTGCCTCACTGTAAGTGCATGAAAATCCTAGAGCTGAGCTCATGTTTACAATATGTTTTGAGCCAAATTTCCTATATAAGTAGGTTCCAACCCCTGTCATAAGTGAAGAAATGAAAGATGGTGGCCGTGCAGCTGATGTAAGAGCATGTGGAAAAGCTACACATTTATTTCTCCACGTGTTGAGAACACCTCTCTTGTGTTGCAGGATGACGGTCTCATAAAACCGTTTTACAGACTCAGGGATAACGGACTTAACATTCTGTAAACAATCCTCAGACGGTGGATACTCATTACTTTCGTACACTTGTGAGCGGATATCTTCCAAAATTATGTCAGCTGCAGCCTTTATAACTCTCAGCCGCTCTTCCTGAACATCACCTTTTCTTTCCTCATACCATTTATCTTAGAGGATTTTATATCCAGTATTTTTTAAAGTCACCACTGCTCCTTTGTAAGAGCCGAGCTCCGTAATAATGATCTCCTTCCCAAAGCGTTTGGTGAGGCGAGATTTCACAGTTCTTACAGCTGACGCACAAGCTCCTACAATCTGCTTTATTAGATCGTCTAACGCAAACTGGCGTTCGTCAATGTCCAAAATGTAATTGTAAATGCACTCCATGGCCTCATCTAATTGTGTAAGTGGTCGATATCCTCTTTTATGTCCAGTTTTTGCCTGTTTGGCAAATAACTTTTTGTAACACTGGATGTGGTACCTAGCGTCAGCAGCAACCAAGTCATGTTCAGTTTTGAGGCGTTCCATGATCTGTTTCCCCCAACCACATCACCTCGCCGTCGAGCTGCATCTAAAATAGTATACTTCGATTCCAATTTTTCAACTTGGTGGACGGTATTTCTTCTGAAATGAGGAAGTTTTTCCTGTAGCATAAGAAACTCTTCCCTGATATCTAAATCACACAAAATACAAATTTTTTGAAGGTTCCAGCCAGTCAAACTTGATCTTGTGGATCGGGGAGGGTCAGGAACGCAATCCCCTCCACGACGAACAGACGCTTCAACATTCTTTTTAGCAATGTACCTCTTTCTACGTGTATCATGAACGGTGACTTGATGACGATTTCAAAGGTAACTCACAATTTCCTGTAGACAACGTTGTTTACTCTAAGTTAGTAGAGTGGAAATGCCTTTTTCTTTCACCACAACGACTGGGTCTTCATCCAATGTCCTACGACAAATGAAACATATGTCTGGAGGGATTGACATCTCACTTATTTCACAACCCGCACTCTTGTAAATCTACCACGCAACTAAAATGGAATGGCGAGGGACTCGTTGGCTTGACCTGGGGAGGGGGTTGGGAGGGACGCCTACCTGCCGACCCTCTTCCCCTCTCACACAAAGGGCCCGTCACTCGGTTCTTACCCCACATAACGCACAAAGAAGCATATTTACGAACTCAACTAATAACATGAATCGTAACCAAAAATGCAAATGTTCCAAGGTTCGGATCATCTCTGATTCTTAATTTATTATAATTTACATTGAGAAAAAAATTATATGTTATATGTACTATATTTAATAAATTTTATTTTAAACAAGGTTGGGCACTAAGTTGTACAGGTACTATGGTTGTATGTATTATTATAAATAATTAGTACATACATACTAACATAACGCATTTCATCATTATAGAGCTTATTCACGATGTTAGATGCACTTTTTCTTTCATTTTCCCGTAAGTCAATTTTCAAGGTTTTCGCTTGGGTATCTATATGCCATTTCTGAGAGAACTATTGGGTCTACAATAGTGCCCACTAGTGCCCACTAGTGCTCAAATTAAAGCTAAATAAATATATTTAAAACTCATTTCTCTTAAACTTTCTAGTAGGACTAGTTGTTTCGACGGTATTTAACAATATAAGAGGCCAAAACTTAAAATTTTAATTTTTTTGGGAAAAATGACCTATGTTTAAAGAGGATTATCTTGGAAACTACTGAACGTAAGGAAGCAGTTTGGGTCTCAGATTGTTGCAAATGTAATATACTTAAAAAAAAGTATGGGATACCTTTTTCCGTCAGACGTATATTTCGGACGATATTGAGCAAAACATAAAAAAAGAGCGAAAATGTCGCTGTTTTTTGGCTGCCACGCTGGTCGCACACCTTTTCGGGGGTTGCAAAACTTGAATTTCTACTACGGGCTTGGGTCCAAACAACATATCAAAATATCATAACTACTGATTCAAATGCATGGTCGAGCCCCTTTTCATGTCTACATTGACTGGGCTAATTGGAATTATAGACAACATTATTTGGTATGCAGGAGGTATGATACCTGGCAGGTTTTGTCGGTGCAGTTATTGGTATAAATGACCGATATAATCGCCAAGATTGTTTATGTCGACATGTTTGGCATGATCTCTGGGTATATGTGTGATATTGTTTGGTGGGTAATGTGACTAGAATATTTTGTACGTGTCTGCCGGTAATGATGCTATAGTAGACATACNTATGATACCTGGCAGGTTTTGTCGGTGCAGTTATTGGTATAAATGACCGATATAATCGCCAAGATTGTTTATGTCGATATGTTTGGCATGATCTCTGGGTATATGTGTGATATTGTTTGGTGGGTAATGTGACTAGAATATTTTGTACGTGTCTGCCGGTAATGATGCTATAGTAGACATATTAGATTTATGATTTTTTAAATATATTAGTATATGTGGTCTGTATGGTATGTTGGGTAGTATGTTGCGACGTATATTATTCTGGTGTTAGTCGGTAGAGCAGATGGTATGGATAATAACTATATTTTTTGGGAAGGCCTATGTGGACTGATTAGTTAAGGCATGTTTGTGTTATAGTGTGTGGTAAGGATGGTGAGTATATTTTGTCTGGTGTTGATTGGTAGAAAATATCGAGTGAGTGTTAGGTTTTGGTCTGGTCTGAAGTGTTTACAGTGGATCAAAATAATATGGGGAAAGTAAATACTAATTCATGTTTCTACTTTAATATGTAGCTATTTCGTACATAGAACTAGAATAATTTGTTCTAAGTGTTTATTAATAAAGAATGTTACCATAAATACAGCCGTAACCTGGTAATGCAGAAGTACAAAATATTGAAAGCCTACACGTTGTTCACATCAAAAAAATGTTGGGACGGTGGTATATACAAAATAAATATTGGGACAGTCAGTATTATTTACATTGTTGGTTTACATAGTCGTAACAGAAATATTACAGTTGAATAATATTGCTACTACCAATAGTGCTGAACAATAATTTCTCAAAAACAAACCACATATTCAAACCAAACTTACAAATAATCAACATAATCAACAAAATAAAATACGTTTTTTGTCAAAAAGTATTGGGACAGATAACAGCGAATAGTGAAAACAACTTATTTCTTCTCGTGAAATAAATTATAATATTTAGTATTATGTCCTTTATGCACTATGACCTCACGAAGGCGATCAGGCATTGTGTGAACCAATTTTCTCGCATAGTCCACTGAGATGTTAGCCCATTCTTCTGTAAGTCACCTTTTAAGGTTTTCTTTTGATGTTACTTGTGCAGACCGGACTCTGCTATTGAGCTCATACCACAAATTCTTTATTGGATTCAAGTCCGGTGAATGTGGGGGTGGATGGAGCATTTTAGGACAATTGTACAGAAACCGCAGCTGCACGACATCGGCATTATATTTGGGATCACTGTCTTCACAGAACACAAATATTTCCCTAAGTCCTAATTTCCCGGCACTTTTATGGAGATGTCTTCAGAAGGTCCACATATATTTTTTGATCATGTTGTCTTCAACAAAAACTAATTTTCCTACCCCAGGGGTCACCGTACACCCCCAGACCAGGATACTTCTGCCCCCCGTGTTTGACTGTAGGTAGGAGATTGTTTGCTTCAATTTCTGTATTTGGTTTGCGTCAAACCATTGTCCTCTCATATGAACCAAAGATGTTACATGTGCTCCCATCACAAAATATTACCTTTTGCCACCACTCTTCATCTTTACAAATATTTTCTTTTGCGAACCTAATTCTCTTCCTTCTATTTTTTTCGTTGACACGTGGCTTTTTTCGGACTACCCGACCATTCAATTCTGCCCTTTTGATAACATTTCTTACTGTTTAAGGATTTACCTTCATACCTGTACTTTCGTACACTTTGGCACATAATTTCGGAGCACTTAACCTGGGATTCTTCTTTACACTCCTGACAATCCGTGTCTCTTCTCGAGCTGTATATGCTCTTGGACGGCCAAATTGCGGAATTAAATCAATTCGATCCTCATCTCTGTATCGCTTGATTATATTTCCCACTGTACCTTTCTTCATTTGAAGTATTTCAGCTCTTTCTCTGCAGATTTGCCTTTCTCGTGATTGAAAATAACACGTTGCTTTTACTCGAACGAAGTACTCTTACCTCATCGCCCCATTTGGCTAGCGAACCGCTCTTGTTTCCGATGGAGGCAAGACTGCTGGATTACAGCGTGCACTGAACTATGGTTCGTGGTACAAGTAGTATGGAAGAGAGATATATTACCACTGTCCCAATATTGTATTGGCGTTAAAAATGTGTAGGCTTTCAATATGTTTTATTTAAAAGGCGTAGTTTACTACATTAAGAGGTTATGCCTGTATTTATGGCAACAGTCTTTACTAATAAACACCTACAAATATTTATTCTAGCTTTATGTACAAAATAGCTACGGATTAAAGTAGGAACATGAACTAGTATTTACTGTCCCAATACTATTTTGATTCCCTCTATTTATTTGGTACCCTTGGGTTATGTATGGTGGTATGGTTTCCAGTATATTTGTCCGGTGATTGCCGATGTATGTCAAATTGTATGGACAGTTTGTGTGAGTCGATGAGTGCTAAACTGCTAAGGTATACTTTAATTAAAGTGGTTGGTGTGGGCGGTCAGTGTATTTGGCTGTTATAAGTCGGTACGGTGGATTGTATGGGAAGAGGTTGATTGTGTTGTGATGTTTGAAATTTCTTTGCACGGTATCGACTTTATGTTTGCTCTGTATAGCTGCTGTATTCTTGGGTATTATTGGGTGGTATGATGACTAGCACATTTGTCAGGTGTGGGCTGGGGGAGTGGGAGGTATGGGCAGTAGGTATGATAGTGTTATGGGTTGGTCTGACCTGTATGGTTGCTTTTGGAGAGGAGTAGAGAGACTTGAGTGGCTCTTAACATCAAGGTCTTGAAAGAATATGAGGGTGAAGTGAGGGGAGCATGGAGCAGCATCGGAATGCAAGGGTGGGGGAATGGGATAACCCCAAGAAAACCCACCGACCAGCATCGTCGTCAAGCACGATTACCATGTGTTAAAATCCGGGACTTACCCTACCGGGAATCGGATCTGGTTTGCCTAGGTGGAAGGCGAATAGTCTAACCACTACACCACCATGGCCCATATGGTTGCTTGGCACACTTGAGTTATGGTGGATGGTATTGATGATGAGTTGTGTGGTATGGTTGATTATTATGACTGAGGTTTTGTTGGGTTACAGGAGGTAGTATGTTGAGTGCCCTGGTATCAGTCGGTAATGATAGTTTGACAGACTTTAGAATGTTTGTGTTATGGGTTAATATGGACTGTTTAGTTGCTTGGTACAATTGAGTTTGATGGATGGTATGGTTCTTAGGTTGGGTGGTATGGTTTCCAGTACATTTGTTTGGTGATTGCTGGTGTACGTCAAGTTGTATGGTCAGTATGTGTGTGTCGGTGAGTCTCATACTGCTAAGGCATGATTGACTTAAAAGTGGATGGTATGGGTGGTCAGTGTATTTGGCTGGTGTATATATGGTGGATGGTACGGGAACAAATGTATTGTTTCGCGGTGTTTGAAATGGCTTTGCATGGTATGGGCTGTATGTTTGCTTGGTATGGGTGTTGTATTTCTGAGTATTGTTGGGTGGTATGATGATTAGTATATTTGTCTGGTGTCGGTGGGTAGAGCAGAAGGAATGGGCAGTAGGTAAATTTTTGGTAAGGCTTGTGTGGACTGAATGGTCGTAGTGTTGTAATTGTAGTGGTCGGTGAGAATATTTCGTCTGGTGTCGGTAGAACACGTGGTATTGGTAATATGTATATTTTTTTGTTAAGGCCTGTGTGGATTGAATGTTTGGGGAATGGTTGAGTAATAGTGTGTGGTATGGGTGGTGAATATACATGGTGTCGTTTGGCAGAACAAATAAAATGGGTGTCAGGTTATGGGCTGGTCTCAACTCTATAGTTGTTTGGTACACTTGAGGTATGATGGATGGTGTGATTGGTGTGTTGAATGGTATGGTTGATAAGTGATGGCTGAGTTTTTCGCGGGTCATAGAAGATTGAATGGCTGGTACATTGGGTGGTCTGGTATCATTCGGTTATGTTATGTTGACAGATGATAAGAATAATTATGATATGGGCTGCCCTTGATTTTATTGTTATGTGCTGGTGCTCGCATTTAGACACGAGCTCCATGCCCGGTCCCATTCTGTGAGGGGTGGATCACCTCTACCCTCCTCTTCCGCCAGGCAGACATACTTGCTGCCCTATCACTCGTCTGGGGGAGGGGATGATTGACAGTGGCGACCTGGCTGGTGTCACAGTCACTCCTCCTTCCTGCTTGAGAAGCCAACGAGTTTATTAAATTGTGCACGAGAATATTATGGGAACTAGGACACTAAGTACAATGCGTAATTTAGAGAAATTTCTGGACGATGGCCTACGACCGTATTAATATTGCAGTTGTCCAAGGGTTAGCAGTCTTGCATGATACCCTATGAGTGAATGTTACTGTTCGTGAGGGTGTTCAGAGGACTCTAGAACGTTGCAGACTGGTGGTACCTGGACTAAAGTGAGGTGGGACTGAATGAATATATAATACGGATTTTACTGTAAATATTGGAAATGTCAAATCTGGAAAATTCATTTAAAAATAATGGCATAGGTTTTGATACACTGTCTATCTGGAGTTATTTTTAATTATTCAATTACATGAATTTCTTTTGAGGTTATTTGTAAATTGTATTGGTTGAATTCATTAATTGTGAACAAGTGATATCAAGTTATTGTGAGGATTTGGGCCAAGAGAATTTTGTTTGTATTTATTGTAAATAAAATTGGGAAATTATAATTAAATATTTTATTTAATTAAGACCTCCACCCCGTAATACTTGGTTTAGCCTACTGACTTTGAGAAAATGTTAACACTGGTATCAGATGTGGGATAGAGGCATTTCATTTGAGAAAAAAATTGTAAATAAAATTACAGTAGAATATTAACTTGTAGTATAATTTTGTACATATAATCTTAGTTGTAGTAATAGGCCCAGGAATTCTTTAGAAAGTTGTAGATACTAACTAGGAAAATGTCAGCAGGCATGAAAGCACTCTGCTCGTTAATTGAAGGACAAAGTGGACAAGTAAGTAATGTAAATATTCATATTGGCAGTGTTAGGTAATCTGTAAATAGTGTAAATGCAAATGTGTATAGTAAAGTATATATTGTTAGTGAATCTGTAACTACCCAATTTAGTAGCATTAGTAAACTGGTAGACAGAAAAATAGATAGTGTTAGCGAAGTAGTGGACAGAAAAATAGATAATGTTATCGAGGTAGTGGACAGGAAAATAGACAATGTTACTGAAGTAGTGGACATGAAAATATACAGTATGAATGAGAATGTACACCTAAAGATAGAAGGTGTAAGCGAATTAGTTAACAATAAAATAGACCGTGTGGACAAGAAGATCGCTAGTGTGAGTGAGAGAATGGACAGTGTGAATGAGAGAATGGACAGCATGAAGGAAAGGATGGATGGTGTTAACGATAGGATGGACAGTGTTGAGCAAGCAGTCAACTTTTTCGTCGACACTATCGCTGACACCGAGGTGTGGCAAGTTATATATTTGGCTACGCCTCACACCATGCAGGATGCCTTGATCGGAGCACTGGAGGTGGAGTCGGCAAGGCAGGCATCAGGGCTCCGACGTCCAGTGCGGGGAGTGATGCTGAACGAAGAGGAGGGTGACAGCATTCAGAGGACACTGAAGAACTTGCAGACGGCCATGAGGGACATCGCTTCCAAGGTCTGTGCTATGGAGATTCGCCATCCCCCATCTAAACTGCCGGAATGTTGGTTGTGTGGACAGTCAGGGCACCAGAGAGCCAACTGTCTTCAGCAGCACCCAGGGAGCAGGTAGCGAGGGGCAGGTTAGAGTGCAACATCTTCTTGAGGGGCAAAGGTCATTGGTTTCTGGAGGGAAGGCCCCAATGCTCTTGTAGGTGAATTCAGTGAAACAGGACTTGGATGCCATATCGGTGGTGGGGGGCCTAGAGGATGTTTCTTGTCAGATGGTTGTTGACACAGGGGCGACTATAACGGTGGTAAGACCGAAAATTCTTGGACCTTCCCCCCAGCGATTGTCCGATAAGAACTTGGATCACTGCTTTTCAACTACAGTAAGGGGCGAGACCACACCCGTCAGAGGTAAGAGAAGGGTACTCTTACAGCTCGGTAACCTCAACATAGAGAATGATATTTACATACCAGAAATAGAGGACGTATATTTTGGGTCTTGATGTATTACGTAAGCTTGGGTGTTGTGTCGATACTCGACTGGGAGTGTTATGGGTAGATAATACCGAGTTGGTAGTGTCAACATGACGAGATTTATCTTCGCCAATGAGTTGCCCAGTAGTGTGTAATCAGTCGACTGTGCTTCTGCTTCTAGCGAAATTGTTATTCCAGGCAGATGCCAGGGAAAATTTGTCAGGCGGTTTGGCAATCGAACCAGCCTAGAAAGGTGTCATTTTACCAGATGATTTGTTATTATGCATATACTCGTACACTGGAGAGCCAAAAAAAACTTGTATAGGCGTGTGTATGCAAATAACAGAGGTATGGAACCAATCAGAGTAACGCAATGCGGTCGGCAGCGCCTATATAAGACAACAAGCGTCTGGCAAAGTTGCTAGATCGGTTACAATGGCAGGTCATCAAGATTTAAGTGAGTTTGAACGTGGTGTTATAGTCGGCGCACGAGAGATGGGACATAGCATCTCTGAGGTAGCGATAAAATTTGGATTTTCGGGTACGACCATTTCACGAGTGTACCGTGAATATCGGGAATCCGGTAAAACATCAAATCTTTGACATCGCTGCGGCCGTAAAAAGATCGTCAACGAACGGGACAAACGACGACTGACGAGAATCATTAAACGTGACAGACATGCAACCCTTTCTCAAATTGGCGCAGATTTCAATGCTGGGGCATCAAAAAGTGCCAGCGTGCGAACTATTCAACGGACCATCATTGATATGGGCTTTCGGAGCCGAAGGCCCACTCGTGTACCGCTGTTGACTGCACGACACAAAGCTTTAAGCCTCGCCTGGGCCCGCCAACACCGCCATTGGACTGTTGATGACTGGAAACACGTTGCCTGGTCTGACGAGTCTCGTTTCCAATTGTATCGGTTGGATGTACGTGTACGAGTATGGAGACATCCTCATAAATCCATGGGCCCTACATGTCAACAGGGGACTGTTCAAGCTGGTGGAGACTCTGTCATGGTATGGGGCGTGTGCAGTTGGCGGGCAATGTGACCCCTGATGCGTCTAGATACGACTCTGACAGGTGACAGATACGTAAGCATCCTGTCCGATCACCTGCACCCATTCATGTCCATTGTGCATTTCGACGGACGTGGACAATTCCAGCAGGACAGTGTGCCACCCCACACGTCAAGAGTTGCTACTGAGTGTCTCCAGGAACACTCTTCTGACTTAATACACTTTCATTGGCCACCTAAATCACCAGACATGAACATTATTTAGCATATCTGGGATGCCTTGCAACGTGCTGTTCAGAAGAGATCTCCACCGCCTGGCACTCCTATGGATTTGGGGACTGCCCTGCAGGATTCATGGTGTGAATTGATTCCGGCATACCTTCAGACATTAGTCGAGTCCATGCCACATCGTCTTGAGGCACTTGTGCGTGCTCGCGGGGCCCCTACACAATATTAGGCAGGTGTACCAGTTTTTTTTTTATTCTTCAGTGTATATAAGTAGACTTGTAAAGCAAAAAGGATAACGATAATTTATAATGTGCGAATGACCTATTCATGAGTCTTCGAAAACATATTTTCCCTTTTTCACCCACTTGGGGTGTTGAATTTCAAAAACTCCCTATATATATTTTAGATATTTATATAGGCAACCTTTAGAAGATAAGAACATAACGATATATGACCCGGTTAATGCGATACTGAGGAATCCTCGAATACACATTGTATCCCTTTTCACCATCTTAGGAGTTGAATTCCTAAAAAAACCTTTCTTTATGGGTGCCTGAATCCTAAATTTTCGTGACTTTGCGTCCATCGGTTTACGCTTTGCGTTGTTGAGTGAATCAGTCGGAAACTAAATTTTATACATGGAGATTTTGCCGCCCGTGGAAAATAAGTGTATGATACTCGCTGCAATGCGCTCCCAGTTTCACCTAACACAAAAGTGTGTTTAAAACGTATATTGCCGAAACAAGGTCAGCTTCCATGCATACACATCTGGCCTCTGGTCTCATCCACGGGGGCCAACCACAGCGTGTCTGGGCCTTGCCTTCTCGATGCCTGCAGCCGTGGTTTGCGTGAGTGAGAGGAAATAAGGTCGACCTTCCCACGCAGATCAAATGCAATTGACCCACGCTACGGAGGGCCGGCAGGAGACAAGGGGCAAAGATCGACACCACACAGCATTATTTTGGTTAGTGTACTGTGGGCGCGCCACGTCTAGGCTGAGGGATGGGGGTGGGGGGAAGTAACTGCGCGCGCACTGAATCCTGAAGCATAGTGCTGTCCGTAGCAAAAATATTAGGCACTGTGTTTTGAACATAGCACAGTAGCGATGGGTCATCGACACATTTCTCGTTAACGAAACTAGACCGTTCATTGTCGTTCGTCGACTAGTTGAATTCTTCTACTAGGTAACGTGTCAACTTCTTTACACGGACGGTGAACCAAGAACGAATTATGGACAAAAGAGCATCCACTACGAAGGAGTTCAATATTACTACTAGCTTCCAAAAATTATATAAGACATGGTTCAATACACATATTTAAAATAAAATATGATGTATGTTTGTGAAAAAAACTTTTAATCTACGATGCATAATTATTAATTAGCATTACTTTATCATACTCGTATATGTTAGAGTTCAAAATTGTTTATGACCGTCGAGCCGTCTGCGATGTTACTTCAACAGATAACAATCGACGAACTAACGTTTTACTAAGCTACTTTGTTTACGCGTCGCAGTCTCGTTGCGCGTCGAAACGAACACCTGGACTTCCGAATTTAGCCGTCTACAAATTCGACTAGTCCATCAATAGACGGTAAACCGTCGAAGCGTTGATTGGACGTAGATGGTTGATTTAACTAGTTCGTTCATTCAACTCCCACCTTTATAGCACAGTACATATCAAACAATAGAGCCCAGCGCTTGATATTTCATATATAATAAAGTTTTACATAGTGGGGAGAGGGAAGTTATAGTGATAGTAACTGAATGTTGCGTCGCAGAAGCTGCAAACCAATGTCTGCTTGTAGCCTTCCTCTTGCAAAAGTAACAGAAAGAGCTCTGCGATACACAAGTGTAAGTCAGGGATCGGTTTCACGGATTCGATAACATAGCTTAGAGAAGCCGAACAAAGCATAGAACCACAACAGAAAAAAAAATTGCTGTTATTATTTTTATTATTACAAAATCGCCATGTCGTAGGCTATTCACGGTCAAGTGAACATTTTGAATTCTGCATAGTTTCTACTTTCAGCCCATTGCGTATATTTCGGTTATATCTCTCCGTATCACTTTTCTGTAAAATTCAAGAGACAGCATAAACAAAAATAATGACCTCAGTAGATTAGAACATAGTTAACGGCATTTATTGTGACGCGTTGTTTATAAATCTGGGGTACAGTTATGTTGGCAGTTGCCTATGTTTATGTAACATACACAACTCGTATGTTGTTGGTAACATGTATATTTTTGGAAGCATGATTACTTTTGTTTTCAAATTGAATTTTTTTTTTCTTTGTGATGATTGTTTTATTTTTAATGTAATTTTTAAAAGCAGCGTATATATTTATGTTTTGACAGTTTTCGTTAACGCCAGATATGTTTCTGTTTTTCTTAAGTTGGCAGCTTAGCTTGACGTCAAAAGCATGGAGGGCTTTTTGAGTGTGCCCTTAAGTTAAACCCTATATTTCTCATGTAATTTTAAGTTTGGATCTTTCGCTGTAAAAATTCATGTTTGAGAACTAATTTGGGCGACATATTGTATGTTAAGCCACGTCAAGCTGGTCAGCTAGAGCTGCTGACCCAGATTTCTGAAAATTGGATAAAATTAATTGAACTGACTGTATAGACGTTGTGAAGAAAGATAATTCGTTCAATTACGGCCGACCGCGTGCGCAGGAGTGCCAAAGAAGAGCGCCAACGTGTTTTTCGGCATTTTTCTACTGGTGAATTAGTATAGGTAACATGCAGTTTTTAATACGCAATAATACCTGAGGTGAAGCAGTGTCAGATAAGCCTGCCATTATGTTTACTGTTTAATACTTCTTGAACTTCACCTAAACATCTCACAGAGAACGATTTATTTGTGACTCTACCTTATTAACTGAGCTAAGCAAGGGAAAATTTAAAGGGAGTTTTGTGTGGTATTTTAAGAGTGAACTTCACTTTGAGACGGAACAATTGAAATGTTTGCACTGTTTAAAATCACTTAACTGCCAGCGGCCAAATTCTTGGGATTTTATTATTAATATTATTGCTATACGCAATTTGAAATTAATTCGCAGCATTAATAGAATTGTCTCGACTACTGAATACTGATTATCGATTTTGAAACAGCTGCCTAAGAATGTCATCTGAAATTAAAATTTCATTCTTCACCATTGGATTGTTGTTTGTGTAGTTTTTTCTGGTAGCATTAGGTTTTTTTATTTGTAAGTGTTTCGTTTATGTGTCATAATGGAAGTGGTACGTATCTTCCAGTGTTCTGAAATCCTATGTCACAAGGGTAAGTTACTACTTGTGTTCTCCGTCTCACACACTATAGATTTCAGTGCCAGCTAAATCAGAAGAAATCATTATTAACTCTTTTGCTGTTATTATTGCTAATACCACCAGTTGCATTATTATAATTAAATTAAATTACTGTGACTCCGTACGTGGGGCCTAAAAACACACAAAACTGTAAGTAACTAATACACCAACTAAAATAATTTAATTATGTCTAAATAAAGTAAGTTATAAACGTCAATCAGTTTTCACAAACGGGTTTTATGTACGTATTTTGATGAGTACATATTTACTGTGGTTCTGCAGTAGTTAATTGTGGCTTTTTATGTATACAGGGAACCTCCATCACAACTGAGTTTCGCGGTAAATTTGGGATTACTTTTTCTGAACAGTTGATATAGACATAAGTTACATCACAGTGTCAGCCACAACACTTTATGATAGTAGGGAAAAACTTTTGCCTAAACATGTTATTCCATAAAATCTTGTTGAGTTACATGGTCATCGTATCATATAACTGCTTCTCTATATATATGTGAACCAAATGCGATCGAACTGAATGGTATGGGCTAAAATGGAGAGTGTAATTCAAGAGAACAATACTTGTGGAGAATTGTCACTACATTACTGCTGCAAACCACTGGTTTTGCGTTCAGTTACAAGTACCGACTGGGAAGATTGTCACCATGTTGCTAGGATTGACGAAGAATACTGGAAGGACTGGATCATGGAAAATATTTTATAAGAGTTCATATTTCATCTGAGTGATGACAGCGATGAAAATACTGCTGAAAAGTGACATAACATCTCAATATAGTGACTAATCTGTTCTAGCAGTTCCACTGGGACAACATAAAATATGCTACGCATTTAAAAATTAAATTTTACTTGAAAAATGTGTTGAACGGTGGTCGGATGATAATTATGTTTTTGTAATATTAAAATAACAGAAACTTGTGTAAGTAGCATCAATATTTTGAACATTTTGTGTGGTCTATTTTAGGTCTATAGTGGTGAAAATATGTAGTGCATAAATCCTAGTTAGTTGCAATTTTATCAAGCATTCATGAAATTTTAAACCAGAATGAATTATAATTTACTAGGAAACCAAAATAAGTGTTTTAAATAAGTATATCTATATTTAAATGTACAATAATATCTACGCTTTATTGGCTGGGTTAAATTGTTTTTACTATAATTTAATTTGTAGTTTTGTACTTTTATAGTGTGTTATTTTTATCTGTTGTTGGTGTTATGTTTCTATAGTTTGTATTTATTTTTACTGTATTCCTTTCTTCGTCATTGTACAGCTATCTCAACTTAAAACACAGTTGTTTCATCTTGAGTATTCAATTTTTTATGCTTGTAGCAAATTCAAAAACTGAACAAACTGTATAGTTATTCTGACAAAATAAGTTTGAAATATTATAAAAATATACAATTAGAGTAGGGTTATTAAAAATTTGTGTACTGTGCGCGAGATCATCACAACTAATGTTTTCTGATCAGCAAGTACACTGCCTGGCCGTTGCTAACTGCGCAAACATTTCTTCATGCCGCGCCGCCGCGCCGTGCCGATGACAGAGCCGCGTAGCACGGAAGGGAGTCCACCTAGAGTCCACCCGCCTAGACGTGGCGCGCGAACAATATCTGTCTTTTGATGTGCATGACGTGGAAATTAAGTCACTTTCTTTTTTGACTACATCGGATTAAGAGATTGCATCTAGTGATGTTAAATTTTAGAAGGGAGTGCATACAGCTATCATTAGTAGTAGCCGCAGTTGCTCGCCTCGTTACGCTTTGATCAGTACAGCGGCGAACGAAACTTTAATTTAATTATAACAGTTAATGTGTTAATTTATCGCAACTCAAGAGGCATGTTTCAGCGATTTCTCTTCATTGTCGTGTTTCGAAATCGCAGTGCAAGTTGGATACGTCTTTTGCGCTTTGGATAAAGGTTCATTCGTGTCGTTGAAGGCACTAGTACGGTTTACATCAATTGGGAAGTTGACAGAAAAAATCGTTAACTTTTTTTTAAATGGTTAGATTTGAAACACTTGTGCATTTGTGCTGATTATGCGACCGAACCTATTCATTTTGACGTTCCATGGGAGACATGGGCCAATAATAAATCCGTAACAAAACAAAGATATGCCACCAAGTCACTAGTAAAATGGGTAATTAATCCGAAAGAACCTGTCAACGTGTAATCTATTTATACAATATTGGGGGCGTGGTTTGTACCGCATCAGAGTGACGAAATGCTTATGGGTGTTCTATAAGCCGCGTAATGCTTCTTTCCTCTTTTATTTTTTTTCCGCAACATATATATATATATACAACATTCCTACACATACCGGAAACAGACCGAAAGAAAACAAGGTAAGTACATAATCACAATCTTCTGGCTGAAAAAACGGTGGATTTTCGTTTGGTTAGGTAATTTTACAGTAAACAGTCTCCTTCAATGACGGCAACATGTACCTGTCAAATACTAACTGCTTTGTATTGATTGTATGGAACACAGTAGGTTGTCAGCCGTTTTAAATATATGAGTTATTTTGAATAAAAATCAAGATTTTATTTAACAAACAATTTAGACGGTGAAACCGTACTTGCATTACATTGAGTCTGGAATATTGTATTGTAAGCTTACCATATATATGAAAATATCAAGTTACATGTAAAAGATGCGAGATTTCCATAATCATTGAGTTCACTTCAAAAAAATTTTGAAGTCGAATAAAAGTGGAAGATTTTCGATTCGGCATTACATTTAACAAATCGAAATCCACAATGATTACCTGTTTCTAATTCCCTTTTCTTAATAGTATGTATTCCGCATGGCATAATAATATATACAAAATTATTAAAATTAAAATTGAAAATGTCATAAAAGTATTTATTAATTTGTATCAAATCAAAAAATGCAATGATAGAATTATGTTTCATAACAAAAAGTTGTGACTGTTTCAGCCGACACATGCAAAAAGGACTCTGTCTCTGTTTCCTCAGGAAGATGTTAGTTTTTCAAGGAATAGAG
>NQII01000630.1:228155-331850 GCA_002778355.1 Clitarchus hookeri | reverse complement strand
TTAGTTTGCCATCAAGGGGTATCATTAATATACTTTGGGTTTTCTACAGTAAAAAATATTAGTTAGAAAATTCTTATATATTTTCCCCTTTCTTGAAATACAAAAATATCAATCCCCAATATGGGATTAAAATCGATAAAAAATCTTTACTAAAATCCCATAACTTTAAATTCCCCACAAAGCTACAATAATTAATATTTATATTTTTTCATTTTTATACAAAATATTTAAAAATGGAGATTACATATATTTTAATAGTTATGCGAAGCAACCCCCCTCCCTTATTTTAAAACAGAGGAACAGCAGTTCCTTGCCTAATAGAGTCCCTGGCCTGTCTCCCCGAGCAGGGGAGAACAAAAGTCTTTTATACACTGAAGAGCCAAAAAAAAAACTGGTATAGGCGTGTGTATGCAAATAACAGAGGTATGGAACCAATCAGAGTAACGCGATGCGGTCGGCAGCTACATCGGTTACTGCTGCTACAATTGCAGGTTATCAAGATTTAAGTGAGTTTGAACGTGGTGTTATAGTTGGCGCACGAGATATGGGACATAGCATCTCCGAGGTAGCGATAACATTTGGATGTTCGCGTACGACCACTTCACGAGTGTACTGTGAATATCGGGAATCCGGTAAAACATCAAATCTTCGACATCGCTGTGGCCGGAAAAAGATCGTGAAAGAACGAGACAAACGACGACTGACGAGAATCATTAAACGTGACATACGTGCAACACTTTCTGAAATTGGCGCTGATTGGATTTGTGAACTGCCCTGCAAGATTCATGGTGTGAATTGTCTCCTGCATACCTCCAGACATTAGTCGTCTTGCGGCACTTCTGCGTGCTCGGGGGCCCTTCACGATATTAGGCAGGTGTGCCAGTTTTTTTGGCTCTTCAGTGTACAATCTTCTTGTCATCTTCTGGAAAAATTTTCGACGTTCCCGAAGCGGAAATGCCCCCTGGTTACGTCATGGCTGCCCGGCGTCACGTTGTCATAGAGTCGTGCAGGGATGGTAAGGGGCAGCAGACGAAGCTTCGAAGTAGCACACTAGCGCACCACGCGCCATTTTCCATCCAGCACTCATGCAGGCAACAGCAGCGAGGTGGTCAGTTGAGCAGGCCCCATCGCACCAAAGGTAAGCCATTGTCCACGACCCTAATGTAGAATAAGCAATCCAAGGGGAGGTGAACTTGGGCGAATATTTGGTGTGCGTAGGCCGTCTCATCCCTACTACCCTGATATTCGACCACGTCGGTGTTGCTTACGCATCCAGAAAATTCCTATGTGTCAGCTGGCCAGACCATTACCCCAGGTTTCTTTGCACGTGGAACACGGGTCTCGATGATACCAGCAGGCAGCAATAAAACAGACATGCACCAGGGACTTAATACGACGTCTCATAGAACGTAACTTCTTACAATTTCAACTCTTACAAGGTAAGGGCTGCTTTTAAAAATTCATGTATGCACAAAAAATGCCCATATAAAATACTAAATTCAAAATCTATAAGCGTATCTGGGTATTTTAATTTTTAGTTTTACCTTTCCGTACATTCCCATATGTACATAATTTAATTTTCTCAATCAACCCTGAGTATTATCATTAAATGTCATTAATATTCTTTAAAATAAATATCATTAACACCATTTTAAATACTGGGAATATGTCATTTCTTCAAAACATTAAATTTCTAAACATATTTTGTATGATACAATTTTTACATTAATAATATCACGACACTTACATGATTTTTAGGGGAAGGGGTAACCCTTTTACACTGCATTGGTGGGTACATAATATTTTTTCACTGGGAAATATGAACCTTTTCAGATTTGTTAGCAGAATGTGGATCAATAATTAATACTGCTGTCTCGGGTGAAACGAACCTAACTATTTGGTAAGGAGCCGTGCAATTTCACGGATAACTTAGCTCTTAAAAATCGCTTTTTAAACTGAGGTGATGAGCTTAAAAAAAAATTAAATCACCTGGTTTAAAGTTTAATTTTTTTGTGTGAAACATTACTCTTCTGTTCCATTTTTTTTGGTGATACTCAATTAAGTTACGCATCATATCTGCGCATATTTCTTCCAATTTTTTATTACTCATTCTCCAAACAAATGCTATGGAGTGAACACACATTTATTGGAAGGTGCATCAAACGTCCTCCCAAAATTACCTGGGATGGATCATATTTATGAGCACTATGTACTATAATACACGTCATCCCAGTGACGTTGCTTATCAGATTGAAAACTACGTAAGACAATTTAATGTTTTGATTCACCCGTTCTACTAAATTTGCCTGAGGGTGGTACGGAGAAGTCTGCTCTATCTTTACCCCACATAAAAAATTTAAATCTCTGAACTCCTGAGAAATAAAATACGTAGCATTATCAGTTACTACAAACACGGACTAGCCAAAAACACTATATAATCTCTGCATAATTACCTTACACTTTTCCCCTGCCTTTATAGTCCTTAAAGGAAAATATAAACAAAATTTGCTGAAACTATCTATGACAACAAGAACATATAAAATATTATACATATCCAGAGGTTCTCTGGGGCACGGGCCCATTACGTCTAAATAAATACGCTCCCAAGGATACAATGCCACCGTACTGGCATATTGCCCTTCTGGTTTTTTTGTTTTTCGGCTTTGCATGCTGGCACGCATCGCAACACTTGACACAATTTTTCAGATCTTTGCGCACTCCTGGCCACGTAAAATGTTCTAACACACGGGTAATTGTTTTATCCCGTCCTGTGTGTCCCCCGTAAAAGGATTCATGATAATATTTAAACATTATTGCCCCTTAGTTTTTCAGGTACAAAAACTCTGAATTTGCCTCTTTTTGTCCATTCTTCTTTATAAACTACGGAACAACAATTTCCGTCTTTAATTTCAGTCAATATCTGTTTACATTCCATGTCAGAATATTGGTATTCTTTTATATCAGTAAAAGCACTGGAGAACTTTTGCAACGTGTTGACATCCAAAATATTTATACCATAGGAAACTGAATCGGACGACTGACTATCCACAGGGGCACCATTTTCCACTGCCTCAAACTCGTCTTCGCAACACATGCGGACAACGCATCCGCTACAGAATTATCGATACTTTATATGCTGCACCCTAAATTTAAAGCGAGCAAGGCGCACTAACCACCGTGCCAATCTACCAGCTGGCTTTTGTGATTTTAACAACCAGATAAAAGCCTGGTTATCCGTGAATAAAGTAAACGGATCATGATGTAAATAGTCTTAAAACTTTTCCATTGCCCATATACAACTTAAACACTCCTTTTAATAAATACTAAATTTCCGCTCTGCCTGAGTTAATAATTTACTGACGTATGCTATCGGCATATAATGACAGTCTTTCTTTTGATTCACATATACCCCAACGGCCATGAAACTTGCATCACAGCGCAAAAAAAATTCTTCAGAAAAATTGGGCAATTGCAATACAGGAGGATTAGCTAACATTTATTTTAATTTTTGAAAAGCATTTTCTTGTTCCGCGTTCCACAAAAAAGGTACTTTTTTCAACTGGTTTAATGGTTCCGTAAGGTCAAAAAAATTTGGAATAAATGTATTACAAAAAACAACCATTCCTAAAAATATTATAATACCTCTTAAATTTTTTGGTTGCGGAAAATTAACAACAGATATAATTTTCTCAGGATCAGTGGGTGAATTACCCTCCGAAATAATAAACCCTATATATCGCGCATGTTGTTGTGCCCAACTAATTTTTTCTTGGTCCATCGTCAGACCAGCCTTCCCTAACGCGTCTAACACTTCCGCAAATGTTTAAGGTGTTCCTCCAACAAAAAATATGGACTCGCATACGGACTAGTGGATTCCTCTACAGTCCCCTGTTCTTTTAAATCATTGATTAATTGCGTAAATATTTGCGTTTTGGGCTTACACACGCGGTATGGCACGCAAACTTCTGGCGCACTATCTTTTAATTTCAAAAAACAAGAATATTTTTACCTTTGACGTAAGCACATCACTATATTCTGTTTTTAACTGGTCTAGTACCTTTACTATCTCTGCGAATGTTGTAACAACAGAATATTTCGACATCGGGAAGGATTAATTAGAAAAGCAATAACAGTCTCAAGGGATAAAGTACTACATTTCAACGCTTTTCTTGCAAAGTTAATACATGCGTGGGTGCTGCCCCAAAACATCAATACCAAACATCACATCATGCGATATATTTTCAAAAACACGAAATTACATTTTCCATGAAAATTGTTCAATTTTAATTTTTATCACTGCTACCACATTTGGTTTAATCAAATATTCGTCTGCTAAGGAAAATACGACAGACTCTCCCCTTTTTATTTGTACAGTACCAACCAGCGCGTCACGCATAATTTTACTACAGGTTTCATGTTTTATGAGAGACGCAGAGGCACCCTAATCTACCAACGCGGACATGGTTAAATTTCCAATTATTAATGGAACATACAACAAGCCATTCCTGTTAAACAAATTGGTGTTTTAAACTGATCCTAATATCGCAGGTTTTCCTCGTAACGGACATTTGAATTGAAGGTGACCAGGATTACCACATCGGTAACAAATTACCATTTTCACCGGTTTTTGACCAACGGACATTTCATTTACGTCTGACTGGTCCCCGTTTCCTAGCGGTACTAATTTCCCGTAACTATATGTCATTTTATAAAAAAAAATTCCGTTGAGTACGGAGATTCCTTCTCTTTTTGGTTACTATAAAAAACATTTCGCTGTCAGATGGTTTGACCGAAAACTAATTTGACACTGCCTTTCAGATGTTACATCCCTATCCATCATTTGCTTACAATCGCCAACAGTTAATTCTACCTGGACTACCAACGCTAACAGCTTGTGCAACATTTGTAGCTATGTGGAAAAGGTAAATAACTTACAGTTTTCAGGCAACAAATCAAAAAACATAATTTCTACCAAATTTGCTTCCGCACACGGCAAACCCAAAACTTCTACCAGTCTGATCGTCTCCTTTAAAAAATGTTGCATTGATTCTCCAGGAATCATTTCTAACATTTTCACGCGCTGGTGTGTAATGGCAACTGGAGTACCTGTTTGCCGCATAATAGCCTGACAAAATTCGTGAAAGGACATACGCTCATCGATAGCTTGCCCTACTACACTCTGCAAGAATTCGAGTACTTTAAACATTATTGCAGCATATAATACTGCTATTTCACAGATGTGAAGTGAAACTACTTTAGCCATTTGAGCAAACAATTTAACTACAGCGCCCAAATTCAAATTACGCACTACCTCGAAACCGTCGCTCATACTATTAGCCAGATATTTAAGAATTTTAAAAACGGTGATTGAAGCGGACTCATTCTCAGGTTGACCAGAAACTCCTCCTTTTCTCACCAGCTCACGCATCAAGTGGCACAAGACTTCGATTCCGTCCTCTGGCTTGTAGGTAACACCGCATTGGTAAGCTCTTCCTGATGGGCATCTTTTTCCAAAGTTTGAATCGAAACAGTAAAAACGGCTGCTGTAGAAGTCATTTTGCAAATTAGTTTGATGCATCCAAACTATTTTCACACTTGTTTTACCACTGTAGAAATCCCAAACAGTTTTCAATAACTTCAAAACTCCTAAATTGATTACCCCTTTCAAATGACCGCACTGACATAGTAGAGTGGCGCAGTTTTCTGTCTACATGTGACGGTTTCAGCTGACATATGCAAAAAGGACTCCGTCTCTGTTTCCTCAGGAAGATGTTCGTTTTCCATGGAATAGAGACACCCCGTTATTGTGTCATCAAAGGATATCATAAATCTTACTTTGGGGTTTATACAGTAAAAAATATTAGTTAGAAAATTCTGATATATTTTCCCCTTTCTTGAAATACAAAAATATCAATCCCCAATATGGAATTAAAATCGATCAAAAATCTTTACTAAAATCCCATAACTTTAAATCTCCCACAAAGCTATAATAATTAATATATATATTTTTTCATTTTATTACAAAATATTTAAAAATGAAAATTACATATATTTTAATAGTTATGCAAAGCAACTCCCCTCCCTTATTTTAAAACAGAGGAACAGCAGTTCCTTCCCTTATAAAGTCCCTGGCCTGTCTCCCCGAACAGGGGAGAACACAAGCCTTTTATACAATTTTCTCGTCGTCTTCTCGAACAGTTTCCGACGTTCACGAAGCTGAAACGCCCCCGGTGACATCATGGCTGACCGTAGTCACCTTTTTAATGGAGTCGTGCAGGGAAGAGAAGGGGCAGCAGATGAAGCTTTGAAGCAGCACACGAGCTTACCACGCGCCATTTTCCATCCAGCACTCATGCAGGCAACATCAGCGAGGTGAACAGTTGAGTAGGCCCCATCGCACCAAAGGTAAGCCATTGTCCACGAACCTCGTGTAGAAACAGTAATCCAAGGCGAGGTGTTAGACGAATGTGTGATGTGCGTAAGCCGTCACAAAGTTTGTGTACTTTCTCGGAGCTGCAAGTCTGATTTATTGCTCTTAAGTGGCTAGTTATTTTGAAGAAAAATCGGACCCTGAAACATATGGTAAAACATCTTTAAAAAAATTATTTGTAAATTGAAAGGGCAAAATAAAAAAAATGACATCTATATTATTTTTCTCGTTAGTTGTACATCCAGTAAACAATAGGGAGAATTAATTTTTGATATTTAAATAGTAGCATTACTAACACACAGATAAGTTTCAGTTGTCGAAAGTAACTAAACTATGTTTTAAAAGTTATTTCTTTTAGTTTTACTACAAGAATATTTCTTGATATCGAAATTTATATTTAGCGCATAAGTTAATATTCATTGTATATTAGAATCAGCCCGTTTGATCTGTTTTGACTCTTGGTAGTCCTTGGTTCACTTTTAATCATTTTTGGTTTTGAAAATGAGCGTTACTCCATACAGTTGGTTACTAAGAGTGGTGAACAGGCTCAAGTCAGTTCCTATGTTTGGGAAACAATACACGAAAAAATTTTCAGTTATCTGGCAGTACAACTCTACCTCTACAGGTTTTTTTCGTGCCAAACTGCATAAATGCGTCACCTAGACTTTCTTCGAAAACAGCCGGATATGACTTGAAAAGATTTGATGACGTCTTTGCGATCTATTTAGACGTTAAAATCTGCAACCGATAAACACAGCATTTGTCTTTTTGCTACTTTTTTTTAATATTCTGACAGGGCAGAAAGCAATATATCAATTATATCAAAAATTATTTAAAGTTGTTAAGCTCCTGACAAGNGCTCAAGTCAGTTCCTATGTTTGGGAAACAATACACGAAAAAATTTTCAGTTATCTGGCAGTACAACTCTACCTCTAAAGGTTTTTTTCGTGCCAAACTGCATAAATGCGTCACCTAGACTTTCTTCGAAAACAGCCGGATATGACTTGAAAAGATTTGATGACGTCTTTGCGATCTATTTAGACGTTAAAATCTGCAACCGATAAACACAGCATTTGTCTTTTTGCTACTTTTTTTAATATTCTGACAGGGCAGAAAGCAATATATCAATTATATCAAAAATTATTTAAAGTTGTTAAGCTCCTGACAAGGTGTTTGAACAAGTGGATTAAACAAACTGAAACCGCTCAAAATCATAATATACTCGACTTCGCTTGGGTTATTTTCTCGTATATTGTTAATAATCTTCACGCCCAGTAAGAGCCTGGTTTGCTCATTTAGTCATTGTCTGAAAAAGCAGACTGTGTAGCTTGAATATATCCATTCAAAGATTTATAAAATGTACCAGCTATGTGTCAGATATTGGCCAGAAGATAGCGGATGTAAGCACTGATCATTTGAAAACATTATAATATTTAACCCCATAATATTACCATTATTCCCATTTTCAGCTTCATTATAACTGAAAGTATTCCATAGGCCAATTGTCTACTCTCTGCCTTCTAATTGTTATATGAACTGCCGTATATCCAGTAGGCCTACTTGTAAAATTTGACTTAAAAGTGCTTATGTTGCATCGACACGAGCTGATTAACTGTATTTGGCATTATTTCCACAGCGGGAAAATGATCAACACCGCCTGACTAAGCAGCGCAAATAAGATAACGACAAAGAAGAAAGAATATGTACGGGATTTATACAAATTTAAAGACGATTAATGCTTCTTGACAACATTCTACAGTGAAGTCAGAAAAATCTTGGAATGTTAAGTTACGTTAAAACTCACTCCGCTCTTTAATTAGTGCTTGCAGGCTACTAATACTTGCAACTATCGTTGTTGGTATTAACATAGCATTGGTAATAGGAGATTTTTATATAAAAGTCATTATACTTTAAAAGGTCAAGAAAATGTTGAGCGAGGTGTTCAGTATAGTTGATTCACGGTTACTTCCGACGTTTCTGAATTCCTGCTAAAGTTCTACTTCCAGGATATTCCTCCGCTCCATGTAAACAAAGCTTGACCAAGTCTAAAAAATTTCACCAAAGGAACAACACACCGCATTCGTGCGCAGTCAGTATAATGATATTTTGCATAAGAACTATTTACTACTAGGCATTACCAACACACCTATTCGTTCCCTGTTTTTAATCACATTAATTAAAAATTAAATATTATAATTTATTGATTAAAATATAGACAAAAGTTAAATTAGACCAAAAATAAAGTAATTTTACGTTAACACAGGTATAAAACGCTTGTGATACATGACATACTTAGGAAACAACCAAACACGTCATAGATGGGGTGATTTTTCAAAGGTTTGATTATAAAAGTGTGAAGAAATCGCGAATAGACTATATTATGACCTTCCATTTCTTCACATATATTTTACTGGTCCATATAGCAAAACATATACCACTTAGCCAAGTCGGCTAGTCCACACAAATATATATAGCTGCGGAGTATAATCCCGTTGAACGGAATAACAACGGTATTTCTTCAAGTCACTACAATGTAAACCAATATGCTGGATCCAGTCAGGTCGATCGATGAATTCTTTACATATGTACTTTTAGTTATGCGGGAACTGTGGCGCCTTCCTTTGTTTGCAGGAGTATTATATGCTCTGCAAGAAAAATATTAAACTTTGTGTGTAATTCAAACAATCATGCTACTATGAAAAGAACAAACGGTTTCAACACTGATGTGAAATGAAAGGCCTCTTTCCGCTATAAAGAAGGACGCGCCAGTACATTTGTTCGGACTCCTTGTTTCAATAGTGAAATTATTATTTTGTCAGTGACTTAATTATATTTATTTCCATACAGTCTCGTGGATGAAGTGAAGTCACTGTTCGTAGGCTAACATTACTCCACTTCCTTTCTTTATCAAGTATTCATGGTCGCGCTTATTTAGATTGTTTGTTCATTCACCAAGTCATTAAACTACTTTCGTTCTTTCCGATTGTTCTTTGGCATTCATTGTTGCCGTTTCTTACCTTCTATTGCACAAGTACTAGATGTTACAGTAATCCGTCTTCAGTCGTTCCCGTTGTGAAAATTAATGTTTTTGAATTTATATGTTTTTGATATCACAAAACTTATATCTTATTATTTTTATTTCTAAGCTTTTTGTATTGCACTTCAAGAATCATTATGACCTAATTTTTCTGGCTGCATTTCTCGTCTCATAACTACTCTGTGATGGGAGACAAAACTATGAAATATGCATCTGAGGACACATAACTCTTTTGAAAACAAATAAGTGAACTTAAAGAAAAGAAAGTGTAATTTGGTGACAACCCAAGGTCGTATTGACAGTAATCATTACAAAGTCTATGCAATGGTATCAACTAAGATACGTGAAAAATTACAACATTGTGTGACTTTTGCGATTAAGGGTAGGTGAGAATCGTACGCACTCAACAACCAACTCAAAACGTATGAACATTATTGAAACGTGCTTAAATGTATGTACAATATATTTGCGACCCTAATTGTTATGTTTCTGAGTTAAAGGCCACCCCAGGATTTTGTTCTTTTGAGAAAAAGGAGAAAGGGGGAGCGGGATAGTTACGGGTAGAGTGATACGTGACATTTTTCCATCGATAAATTACTTTGTTTTAATCTTTCAGGCTTGTATTAAAAAATAATCTCATTATCTTGGATGCAGGCATAGATACCGCTCCGAGATGTGAAAATAAACACGTCTCTATAAATTTCTATTCCAAGCTTTTGTTGCTATATATTCCTTATTTTACAATCATTATTCCCTTTATTTATTATTCCATTGACAACTACCATTAAATTAGATAGGTGTCACTTATGCAGAGACAATTTACCCAAACCAACATAAATTTGATTATTTAAAAATATACAAAAATGTTTATAATTTATATATATTAAGGTTTTACTACTCTTCCACTTCTATTTCTTAAAGGCATCGTGCTCGTTCCATTTTCATGTTTCAAAGATTGGTTGGGACCTTTTTCTCTTCCTCCTTCTGTTTCTATTGATCTATCTTCTGTAATTTGTGTTGTCCACAGTTGTCCTTAATAGTGCCATCCCTTGGCACATCTACAGAAGGGGTGATGTTGGCTTAATTCTCATCCTCTTCTGTATTTTCTCCACAACGTTTTTCTCCAGCTCTTCTTCCTTTGCTCCTCTCACTTTATTTAGACGATGTCTGTTTCTCCTGATTATTTTGTCATGCGAGGATACTAGGTACGACCTATGAGTATTTGCTCCAGAGATTATTGATCCATACCGCTGTATATCAGTTATCCAAAATGTTTGGTTTGCTTGTAATAGGTTTCATTTATGCGCACGTTGTTTGGATTCATTGCGTATGACCGAATATTTGTTTCTGTGTACTGTTCGAGATGATAGGTTGGTGTATGTAGTAGGCAGTATATCTCTCAGTGATCAACCCCATCAGTATTTGAGCACGGATGTATTCAGATCTTTCAGTGGAGTATTTTTGCAAGACAACAATCCTAAGTATGGACCAAGCAATCTTATTAGGATGTTTCTTATTTTTTTATTGCTGCCTCCACTTGACCATTGCTCTGCGGGAATCAAGGGCTGCTTGTTATGTGTAAAAATCCACATTCCTTCGCAAACTCTTTGAATGCTTGTGAGCTATACTGAGGTCCATTATCTGTTCTAACTACTCTGGGAATTCTTGACGAGAAAATGCAGGTTTACATCTTGATATTGTTCGAGAAGTTTTAGTATCTGACAATCGAAATATCTCTGGGCAGTAGAAGTATACGATAACAAGATACTGTATTAAATTGCGCTCTACTATGTCTATACCCACAACTTCCCATGGGACTTGCTGTATGGGTGATGGCATGAGGAGTTCTGATATGTTTGATTTATCTTGTATGTTTCACAGTTGAATTTGTAGTTCTTGATATCGTTAGTAATCCCGGGTCACTGTACTGTAGTTTTAGTTTTTCAATACATTTCTTTATACCAAAGTGGATTCAATCCTTAATCTCCTTTCGTAAAGCAGATGGTATCGCAATAGTAATATTCTTCATTAAAATGGCTCCTACTGTGGATAATTTACCCCATATCTTCTAGTATACCCAACATGATATTGGGATTTGTGAAGTTTTCGAGGCTACCCAATCTGGATTAGCTACATTAAATCCTTACATGTAGCATGTGAGTTTTGGGCTTGTCGCACCTATTCTATTCGTATGTCAGACGCCGGAAAATGTTTTATGAACTGCGTGGTATATTATTAAATCGTTAGCTGTTATGCTGTTCACTTCTTCGGTATCTCGGATAGACGCTCTCGATAGCATATCTGATGTATAAAACTACTACTGAAATATGCTGAATAATGTAGGTATACCTCATCAGTCTCATCCTGTACCTTTGCAATCTATGAGGTAATTCATTGATATTCTTCTTTCCCAGTACAGACACAAGCTGATGATCTGTTTTCAAAATAATGTTCATTCCCAGTATATACACGTAAGATCTATCGCGTACCCATGTTAGTGCCAGAACTTCTTTTTCAATTTGTGAACTATTCATTTCTGCTGCAGATAACGATCTCCAGACATAAGCTACTGGTCCCCATACATCGTTACTAACAGGTTGCCCTATGACTGCCCCAATACCATACGTAGAGGCATCTGCCCCTGTGCGAATATCCTTATTGGGGTCTTAACGTAGTAGTACTAGTGGATTACAAAGAAGTTGTTAGATTTTCTGGAAGGACGATTCTTGTGATTCGCCCCACAAAAATTAATTTTCTTCTTTTAGTAACTGGCGAATTCTTTGTGTGATCTCAGCAAGATTAGGAACATATTTTCCCACATAATTAACCATTCCCAATAACATCCTTACTTCTGTGATGGACTGAGACCGTGGAAGTTTCTCGATCGCTTAGATTGTAGATGGGCCTGCTCAATCACTTTACTTGACACTATGTGTCCAAGGAATTTAACAATTTGTCCCAAATTCACATTTGTCATTCAAAGTAATTTCAGCTGCTTGAATTTTCTTTATAACTTCATCCAGGTTCTTATACTGTTCTTCTTCGTTTGATCTAAAGACTAATAAACCATCCATGTGGCACATAACTCCAGACGTGTTTTCAAGTATGCGATTCATTCCTCGAGAATATAATCCAGGTGCACCGCTAATTCCGAACGGGAGTCTATTTAAAATATATCTTCCAAATGGTGTTAAAAAATTGTGAAATATCATGATTTCTCTGCTAAAAGAATTTGACAGTATCCAGCCTAAGCAGCGATTCATCTACGGTAGGTAAAATAACACATTCTGTTTGAACACTGTTGTTAAGTGCTGATAAATCTACACACAGTCTTATTTGTCAATTTGGTTTCGAGACAATCCCAATGCCTGAACATCATTCTGTTGGCTTATCTACTGGGGAGATAATGCCCATTTTTAAGATTCTATTTAACTCTTATTTTATCTTCCACTGCAATGGTAGGGATACTCTCCTAGGAGCTTGCAATGACACAGGTCGTGCATTGCCCTTCAACCTGATTTCATAGGTAGCTTTCATTAAGCCTAGTCCGGAAAATAGTTTTGGATATTTTTTTGGGTCAATCCTGTTTGTCAGGTAGTTTACTTATTCAACCTATGTTAAAATCCCTAATGAATCGACTGCAGATCTCCCTTGTAATGGTTATTTAAAATCTCTAACTACATAAACGTCTTCTGTGATAATATTTACTTTCCATAGGTACTTTTGTTGTAAATTTACCTTGGATTTATATATGTGTACTGCAGGGACCAAAAAGTTCAATATTTTCTAGGTTTAGTTAGATTTTTGTGACAGTGGTCAAATACTCGAAAAAACAATCTGGTATCACTGTAACATCTGCCCCTGTATCTGTTTTTAAATAGACATGTTCTCTTCCAACTTATATCTTTATTCTCCAAAGCGGAATTATTCCAAATTATACAGTTAACAGTAGACTGATTATCACTGTAACGCCTTAAAATTGCTACATTTATCTGCCACAGTTATTCAGATTATTTTTCATGGTTTGTAATCACATAATATTCAATTATTTATTGGTTTATTTGTGGCAGCTACACTTTATTTAATTCTGTTTTCATATTTTTATTTTTATTGCAAGAATATGTAACCTCAGAAAGTTTATTTATGTCTAATTATGTTTGCAAGTCTTTCAGCATTTCTACCACGAGGTGTTACTTACATGGAGAAATATTTTATTTGGTTGCCATAGTAACTCATGACGTGGAGCGAAATATATGATGTACTCATCTCGTGATTAGCGTGACGTTAGAAATTTTTGATAATTATGTAGATATGGAGTCGTCTAGCCATCTTGTTACCGCCAGGCAGGTTGAGACCTAGTGGGTCATCGGCCTGGTAGGAAATTTAATGTGCTTAATTAATATTGGCCGAGTATGAATGTTTTATGCAGACTACCCAACACGGCGGGGCCAAGACGCGCTGCATAATACTGCAAGATTAAAGTCTCCACGCGCTTCCTATGCGGGTTTATGATTAAATTCCGGTTTGAGCTACCGCGATGTTGCGTGTGGTAGGGTATGGACTTTGTTAACGTATCCAAGGCCCGAGATACTTGTGAGGGAAGATGCCACTAAGGCAAGACATTAAGGTGAATGACCAGCGGGACCAGCCAAGAAGATGTTGCTACAACTTAGTATTTTCAGCTAAATTTTTTTTGAGAATTACAACCGCACAGACGTAATCAGGAATTGTAATATTGTAATTAATAATTTTTGAAAACTACATTTTGCAAAGGCGACGCCATCTTGGACCGTTAGATATTGAAGTTGCTCTGACACATTTGCCTACGGAGCCCTGCAGAGTTTTTATTGCTCTCCTGAGTTAGCATGAAAATAGATACTTTTCAGATCAATTTAATTGTTTGCAATAAGTTAAGAAATATTTGAAAGATATCAATATATTTTTAATTTAATAAAATATACGTTCACGAGGGCAGCTACAGTTTTAGTTACGGCCACACTAAGAAAAACTAATTTTAAAATTTGCAATGACATTCAAAATAATATTTGCACATATCAGATTTTATTTTATAGTACCAGAATAAATCTTTTTCATTAAAATCAAATCACAACTATTTTTCGCAAGTTTCTGTAAGTACTGTATTTCATTTTCTGTAGCTAGTGGCATTTTTGGATTCTGTTCTTCCCAGTGTTATGAATTATGTTTCTAGCCTACGGAGATTGGCTGCGACGTATGTTCCTGAGTGTCACATCGTCGGTAAGACCTATCTAATATGTGTTAGGTTGTTACGTTATAATTGCCGTCCTGTGGAGCTGGGTAAGTTTAAACCCCAGGTCAGAATTCAATGTAAGAGGTGATTATTAATTTTGGTCTAATATGAAATAATATTCTCATCAACCCACTACCAATGGACTCCCCCTTCCACACTGTACACACTGATCTACACATTGCATAATGCCTTATGTGTCCTTTCATGGTTGCTGTTCTTTTATAAATATAACTTTCCCATTTCGCATTTGGTGTTTTAGTTTTGTATGACTGTTTGTACATGCATTTATTCTGTCTATGTTTTCCTCTGTTATCATCTCGAGATTTAATCTTTGCTCAACTGACTGTTGTTTCTTCACTGCTTGTCTGCCTGACTTTACTTATAGCAGTTTAAAATGTAAAGTTCGCATTCAGCTGCAATGCTTCGGATAACATTTTGTCTAAAAACCCTACTACTAATCTATATCGTACTAATTGATCTTCCATTGATTTGTATTCACATTTTACTGCAAGAGAATATAATACCATAAAACATTTTTTTACTCTCTCATCTGCCATTTGTGAACTAAAATTATACTTAGCCCTCTCGTAAGTTACATTTCTTTTTGGGATAAAGTGTGAATTAAAATTTTTTCTACAACTTCGTATGAATTCGCATCGCTATCGGATAGCTTAAAACTATTTACTATTTCTTCTGCTACTTGTCCAATAGCATAAACCAGTGTACTAACCTGAATTTCGTCTTTCATTTTTGCTGATCCACTTACCAATCGAAATCTCTGAAATCTTTTGAACCATGAACACCATTCTTCTGGTCTTCTGAAATTGAAACTTGTAGGAGGTGTTGCTGTCTTCTCACTTTCTGTCATTATGTTAGGGTTAATTGGTTAATCTCGTAAGTTATCATTTATAATTTTCTTACACAGATTCCACTTCTGACACTATGTATTATCACTGAGTAAAGATATACCTTGAGTGGTCTTCCTCAGGTTAAAGTTTCTGACCACTCCAGCAGGTAAGGATGTGTAGTTCTTGGTATGACCACCACGTAGCGCTAATCCATTTTCGTGGCGGCTGCAAGGAGGAGTCGGCAGCGTTGCTAATGTGACATCTACCCTCTCTCTCATTCATACTCCATCTCTGTCACTCCCAGACCAAACCCCACAACAGTAGAACGTGTTCTGAATGTCTGCTATACCCACGAAGCTGGGACAGACAAGATGGCGAACACCCTAGTAATTACCTCAAGCCGTATATGACCGTTTACGAAAAGATTATGGGTTCCGTAAAAACGTATATATGCACAAATGAAACTTAATGTAGGCATAAATAACGGGAAACGTTGCAAATTAGTAACACGGTTATAATAAAACAATAAACACAACTTTATAAAATACGCGATGAATGTGAATTTAGGTAAGGTATATACATTACCACACGTATGATCTGTAGGCTGTGTGTGTAGCTCAGTGCGTAGGCTTCAGAGTTCATATTTCCGCAGTGTAAAGACAATTTTTATGTGATACATTGTTGCTGTTTACAACTTGTGTTATTGTTAGAAAACGTTTATTTCCAGAATCACTTTGTCTAAAAGCAATAATACGTAAGCAACAGCACGGTGCAATCTACTAGCTGTGGTTGTGGGCTAATCAAATCGATTGGTTTCTAAAGTAGATAATTTGAGCTGCGTAACGTGAGTAATGTTAAGAGGCACACATAAAATCCTTCAGTTTAATATTTTAATAGTTTTGCCTTCTTCTGGCCTTCTAACCATTAAAGCTTGTTAAATTACGGAAAGCACAAGATTTATCATTCTCATTAAAGATAAATATGTAAATGCATTGGCGGAACTAGGAGGAGAGGGAGGTTATATCGGGACATATCCCCCCCCCCGGGCCGAAATGAAATTAAACTGTTCAAAAATAAAATTTAAAAACAAAATGACAAATGTTATTTTATTTTAATATAAGAAAGGTGTAATCCCCCTTGAACATGAAGGAATTTTATAGCATTTTGTAGTTCCAGATCTGTATATTAGCCCATTGATTATGAATAATATTTTAACAATTAATTAATTAATTTTACAGATTTCGTATTTTGTCCAAAAATAGAAATATTAACCCCCCCCCCCCTTTTTCCAAGTAAGTTCCTGGCTACGCCCCTGTTTAAATAATTTTCTAATGTTTTAATGAGTGGTGTAAATGTCCGTCGTACATACATGTGAATACAGTACCTTATTTTCCATGGCAGTGCCGTAACTCATATCATGTTCCATACATTAATAGTACTCGTACTTCTAAACCTAAATAAATGCAGTCTTCAGAGGAAAGAAACAATATTAGTAGTTTTGGATGCACCACAAAGCGACTACTTATAAGTTAACATTTGGTTGCATTTGTACCCCTGCTCCCCTTCGAGTTGTTTTATCTACCATTTACAATTATCTGTTAGAACTTTAGGTAATGTGGGGGGAATGAACTGATGTGTTCTTTCTTCTCTTCTGCTATATAAACTTGTATGCCTTCTGTTGTGCCCATGGGTATAACAGAAGGTAGCAGAAATTGGGTATCGTGTAGTGCCGGCTNCTTGTATGCCTTCTGTTGTGCCCATGGGTATAACAGAAGGTAGCAGAAATTGGGTATCGTGTAGTGCCGGCTTAAATGACTCACGCCTCTCGTATAATTTAGGCACTGGAAACTTCATAAAACCTTTTTTAAATATTGGAAGATATACATACTGTTTAAAAAGCATTGTGCTGAAGCATGAATAATTACAAAAAAAAAGTCAATAGACGTTTATATTTGCCAAATAAATGTACACTATGACAGACAGAACCCCAAAAACTTGTTACAAACAACCTGGCAATTATTGAAAATGTGATCTCAATTATAATTTCCTTCCCGATCCACACAAAATATGCAAATTACCAAAGATTACAATGAATTAAAACAATTATAATTTACAGATTCAATTATAGCATATAATTTTATTAGACTTGTGAATAAGAGCAATTACCAAAAAAGGAGGGCAGCCTTATGAACACAGTAAAGGGTCCTTTACATAAAATAACACATTAAAATATTAAATCAAAAGGATATACAAAAAATATAAAGTTTCGATGGGGGCAGTCAAATGACCCGTCAAAGTTACAGCTAATAAACATTTTATGAACAACCACAATTAAAGGTTAACTACGCCGAACGCGAAAGTCGTGAACACGAAGCATATTGAAGATATTGAAAAGAGCTTGAGCAGCAAACAAAACTAGACACTACACGTTAAAACGGGAAACACACAGAAAAGCTAGGTTTTAGTTAAACTGAAACTAAATTTAGACTTGNCTAGACACTACACGTTAAAACGGGAAACACACAGAAAAGCTAGGTTTTAGTTAAACTGAAACTAAATTTAGACTTGTGAGCGAAAACACAATTTTGAAAAAAAAAAACACTAACTTACCACATGCCCAAGACGACACACATACGGCATACAAAACATTAAAAAACAATTAGAAGAGACCCAATTAACACACAACTTATACTCTACGACTCGCCATTTTGTATTGCTCAAACAGTTTGGCAGCTTAGGTGACAGAATAAAAATCAAGGCGCCGCATNCTCTACGACTCGCCATTTTGTATTGCTCAAACAGTTTGGCAGCTTAGGTGACAGAATAAAAATCAAGGCGCCGCATCATGGCGAAACGTCCAAAGGACAACAAATTTGACAGTTTAAATTTTAAATCATCATGCAGCTCTTCAGGGATTCATTCTGACGACGACCGGGCGTAGAATAGCAGGGGCGCAAGGTGTGCAACGACTTGAATAAAATGCCCCGATCACAAAAAATTATGACGCACGAGAGGAGGGGAAATCAAGGGAGAGTGAACAGAGGTGGAAAAGGGAGGGGATCCGAGTCGGGCACCATGCAGANCACGAGAGGAGGGGAAATCAAGGGAGAGTGAACAGAGGTGGAAAAGGGAGGGGATCCGAGTCGGGCACCATGCAGAATCGAAATAGATGGTGACGCCTAGCGCGGCGAGCGCTAGCGTCGCAACNTGCAGAATCGAAATAGATGGTGACGCCTAGCGTGGCGAGCGCTAGCGTCGCAATCCCCACCCCAAAACCCATGCTCTGGTGACCAATCGCTGAACGTCATGACACATTATCAATACAATACACAAATACGAAGAGTAGAAAGCTCGTAGACACTGAAGTAGAAATTGAAGAGTAGTGGAAAATTCCAGAAAAAGCGACAGATTTTCTAGTTACACGCAGAACATCATGTAGAACAGTCAAGCAACGATTAACAATAACAATTGGAGTGATCAGCTCCTTCTTGAGGTTGTTGACGATTTAGTCCCCAGGGATGGTGAGCAGCCAAGCGGAAAGCCACTCAGTGCCATCAAAGCGGTAACTTCTCGAGCACATGGTACGGCAGCATGCCACCATCAAGAGGGGTTGCGGATGGAGGTACCAATTGAAGGACTGCCTCTTCCAGCAGACGACTCGAACCTCATCTCTCTAGCACGGTTGGCGGCGCAGGATGGGCTCAGCGCGACTCGGTGGGAAGACGGGAAGCATGTAAAATATCGATGGATTAGAAATGGGAATACAGAACAACCAAGATAATGCAGGAAAATGGTTAGGGAAACAATGTGCGTATACGAAATCAAACATGAACAGCCAAACTGCAGGTACCAAAACATAATCATTAAACAACTAACTGCGTTGCAGATAATGTTTCATCTGGGACACAAGGTGCCTTTCTAAATAACCGGTTTGAACTGGGCGAAACAAGACTAACAGTGTTTTAACCTAGAAACTTATTTATCTAAAAAGGAATGAGAAATTTTGGTATAATATTCCCAGTTATATCCTTCCCCATATCTGCCAACATATAATTTTTACATAGAACTAGGTCCCCTAACTTGAAACTAACAGGTAACCTACCCTGGTGCATCTTAGATGTAACCTGCAGCTTTGCCGCCCAGAGCCTACGATGGACCTCCTCAAGCAGGCGATCACTGTCAGCATCATCAAGGGGGAGGGAAAAGGGGGGCTATTACAAATTTTAAACAAGGGGTGGCTAAGCAGATGACCAATGAAAGGGAGTGAGGGTGAAAGTCCCGTGGTATCAGGTAAGGCACTGTTGAATCCTAAATTAATGAAATCCAAATCCTGATCCCACTTAGTGTGGTCCTGATTATAAAAAATGGTCAAGTAAGCCTTCAGATTCTTATTAGACCTCTCTACCTGATTGCCTTTGCGGTAGTAAGGACTGGAAGTAAAATGTTTGGTAGACCAGCGAAAACACATGTTCTTAAAAACATTAGAGGTGAAGTACTTAGCATTATCTGTAACAATCTCAACAGGAGCACTAAACACCATCCACACCTGATCAGTGAGTGCTTTAACAATGGACGACGCTCTCATATTTCGCAAAGGCAGCAAAACAACAAATTTGTTAAAAGTATCCATCAAAAAATTAAAATACAAACATTTCCCTTTTTAAATCTAACTAAAGGACCAAATATATCCGAATGAACTGTGCTCCAAGGAGCCTGGGGAATCTGCGTCACAGCCTGCCCAACGTTAGCATGCTGAGCCTGCTTACACTTTTGACACAGGTCACACGAACACACAAAGACAGAAACGTCGCCCCTAAGACTAGGCCAGGCAAACTGTACAGCAATTTTTTTTAAAGTCTTACTGACACCTAGATATCCATCAAACACGGAATCGTGAAAGGAGGACAACACCCTAGGTCTCAGTGACTCTGGTACAACGATCTTACGAGCATGTTCACTTTTACCAGTAAAATACAGAACACCATTATCAACGACATAAAGAAGTACAACACCATTACTCAAGTCATTTGTAACCTGAACACAGAAACTGTCATCCGCCTGGGCTTGACGTAACTTAACAAAGAATTCTCGAAAATGCTGTATAATATTGAGAGAAGCCTCAGGAGCTGCCACCTCGTCCGTTTGAAAATCTGCCGGATCATACATTCTAGATAAAGCATCAGCCACCTGGTTTTCGGACCCTCAGACATGATGAACCCTGAAACGGAAGCGAGACAGACGTAACACCCAACGACCTAGCTTGCCCAACTGTTGAGGATGGTTGAGGGCCCAACTCAAAGCTTGACTGTCGGTGTAAAGATCACATTCGTCGTGCTCAATATAAGACACAAATTTTTCAGGCCCAAAAATTTATGGCAGGGTTTCTTTCTCATACATTCCCAGCCTTCTTTTTGTCTCAGTAAGACTTCCACTAACGAAGGCCACCGGCGCCAAACCCAACTCCGTCCGCTGGCTTAGGACAGCGAGGCATCAACTTGAACAACAAAGCGGCGCAATAAATCCGGTAGGAGGAGGACCGGAGGAAAAACTAGCTTCTCCTTAAGCAGGGAAAAGGCCGACTCCTGTTCCTGGCCCCACTGAAACTCTACTCCATTCTTTTTTATTGAATTCAAGGGTGCTACCAATACCGAAAAACGCTCTATAGAGCGGTAGCAATAACCTAAGAATCCCAAAAATTTCTGCACTTACTTCAAGGTTCTAGGGCGAGGGAAATTTAATAGGGGCCCCACAGTCAGGATCAATCATCAGTTGACTCTCGCAGCGCAGATATCCCAGAAATTTCACCTTTTTCGAACCCAAGGTGACTTTTTTGGGATTTATCGTCAAATCAACTTCCCGCATTTTGAGGAACACCTGACGTAAGTGGGACAATTGAGACTCGAGATCACAATGATGTCATCGCTGTAGTTAAAAACCAATTTGGATTTAAACTCAGACAGAACATGATCTAACACTCGTGACAAGGTTTGACAGCCGATATTTGAACCCATTGGAATGCGTGTGAACTAATACTGGTTACAGGGTATGCTGAAAGCCGTATATTTCCTGCAGGAGGGATGCAATAGACATTGGTGAAAGCTATTATTTAAATCTAACGCTGAAAACACACGGGTTTTACCCAAGTGCTGAGTGGTAGGCAACGGAAAAGGATATTTATGAATTTTTTATTTACAAGGGAATGGTTAACCACCAAACGATGCTTGTCAATTTCCTTTTACGCACCAAAAACCTCGGCGAACAATAATCTGACGTGGATGGAACTATTACGCCAGTTTCCAAAAACTTATTTATAAATTCCCGGAAGGTATGGAGCTTAGGGGAGGACATTTAAAATGACGGTCGCGCACCGGAATATCATCCATCAACGAAAACTTGTAGGGAAGAACATCGCATTTACCAATGCGTGAGGTGTTTACATCGCTAAATTCATCCTTCAACTGATCCAATTGTACTTTAAATTCAGTGGCAGAAATCGTGCCATCAAGTAAAGGAGAGAACATCCGGAACAGCGTCGACCTGAAGGCCAATCCTGATGTTCGGAGCAAACCCATAAGACAAATAAAATTCATCGAGGTTAACTGACGCCCTAGTATTTCGTAGAAATTCAAGGCCTAAAATAACGTAATGTGAAATGTGAGAAAATACCCAGAAGGGAAACGTCCATAAAATTTTACCGATCTTAAAATGTAGGTTCACAACTGCATTGCTCCTAACGATGTCGCCGTTAGTGATACACAAACGTTTTTCAGACATACATATGACATGCCCTTTGGAAACGATCTTAGAACACAAGAGTTGTTTTAGAAAAGAATTATTCAAGACACAATGGGTAGCCCCAGTGTTAACCAAGGCAAACAAATTGTTATCCCCACAGGTGATCGACTCTGTACACTTCCTAATAGTGCGCGGGACTTTATCTTTGACCCGACTGGAAAACCCACGCCGAATGCCAGTCACATTTCATTTCCCGTCTTAGGACATGTCCTATGCAGGTGCCCGAGCTCGCCACACTGAAAATTTTTATTTTTGACAACGTACGCCTGTTGTATTGATAATTCCTTGCCACGTGTCCCTAAACTGCACAATTACTGCAATTGTTAAATAAATCCTTCAGTGCAAACTTTTTCGCACTGTTATTAGTTCGAGGTTTCAGTGTAGAATATAAAATGGTGTGCTGTGTTACACTCGTGTAACTGTAAACACACATAGCTGCCAACTTTTCAGACAAAACACTATGTACATCATTTTTGTATACATGGATCTTACAGAGATGATAATTGCATTGTCGCTTGAAAACAAACATCTGTTAGAGTTGAGCCTTATACGTGATCATCAATATCCTTATCCCGCAGTATGCATAAGGTTTTCTGCTTAATGATACTCACACTCACACAGCGTTCGCATTCGTCGAAGTACGTAAATGTTGTACTTGTCTCGGGAAATTACATGCGCACATACACGGGGAAACTAATGCGTGTACATCTCGCGCCCTTACAGCCCATAGGGTACTACTTTGAAAAACGATTTATATGTAGTTCATAATTGTCATTCATAACATTTATTTTTCTTAAGAGTGGTATGGAGGCATTAACTTTCGAAAAAGCCACTGAGAAAAGTTCTTAACAATGTATACTCTTTAAACTCTAATGATCTAGAAGAGCCGGGATAAACATAACCAGTTTTTTTTTTTTTTTTTTTTTTTGTGATTTGTTATAAACCGGGCGTGGCAACGAGTTTATAGTTAATATGCAGGGCAGTGAGAACACTGACAATCTTTTTTACAAGGCAAGGCATGGATAACTGTAAAAGTTAAATCAAAATTCGAAAATTAATTTTTATTTATACTATTATTAGTGTTAAAAAAAATTTACCTCTACTTTTTACCAGTTTTAATAATAAAGTATAGATAACTGTGTTTACCGCATCAAATATTTATTTATATCTTTCTTGACAAAATGTCTATTATTGATTAATAACAACACTTTCATTATCATGCGCATTTGAGCTACAGCTCCTAATGGGTTGAAAATTTTAAATATCTGCCCCTACGTTCCAGCACAGATTCAGTATTTGTTTTCCGTAAAAATGCTTTGTCAGAATTTTATCAGCTGGCTAGTTTCTGTAACGAATGCAAACAAGTAAGCCTGTCGGAATGTATCAAGTGTCGAGCAGAGTGAAGTATGCTTATATACGTAACTGCATTCCTAGGTTCGGACACAGCCTTAATGACACTTGAATCAACAAATTTGACGTACTGATTATTTGGATGAACAGTCACCTTTGTAATGCATCACAGCTCCAAATTGTAAACAAGAGTCACATTGTAGACCTTCATGCGTCTAACATATATTTCTCGACTAGTGAACAATCATTTCCTGTCAATTTCCTTTCACATAAGAACGGAATGAAAACGCTATTATGTTGTATGACATAATTCATGATTAATATAAAATTTGTAATAGTAAGTACTAACAGTACTTGTATTTAATCATGAACACCTAAACTATATTAAAATAATAAATAAAAATTAAAAACAGTGACTGTTATATATTTATGATAATTCATTTTCACAGAGGTAAATAAAACCAAATAGTAATTGATATCGCTGAAAATTTCAGCAAATACAGAATTCTGCAACAGAAACGAAACACATGCCATGGTCGCCACTAGTAAATCATGAGTTGGGTATTCACAGCTGCAACGAACGTTCATAACTCGCGTGTGACAGGCTCGCCTTTAGCAGAACCGGAATGAACACGTGGGTGAGCCGAGGCCAGGGTGATGACCTACTTTTTCCGGCTGCGGAACTGACAACACCGCACGGGTGGCGAGGTATTTTGACTGCTGCGTCGTCTGCTGCTTGCTAACTCCCATTCAAGAACACTAGCTCTCTTCTGAATCATCCCAAGGACTAACATAACAAACTGGTCAGACGTTTCTTTATCTCATGGCCGTCTAAGACTCAATGGTATTACTTTTTATTCACAGCTTTTAGTACTATATATTCCATACGTTATAACCACGATTGCCTTTATTTGTTATTCCATGGACAATTACCATTCAATTAGATAGGTGTCACTTATGCATAGACAATTTTCTCTGGAATAAGCTGTTCACTGTTATTTGAGCACTTCCGAAAACCCTGCTTCAGATATAATTTTTTCCTTATTTTATATCATTACTCTCACGCCACATGTAAGATTTACATAGCTATGCGCCTAATGACTATATTCATGCGTCAGTCGAATAAAAACGTAACATTTTTGAGAACCTAAATGTGTTACTTATATGCCAGAGTTCACAGTCTTATGCACCACCATGCAGCTATACATCCCATTCATGGTTACTTCCAACTCTTCTAAAGCCCTGCTAAGGTCATAATTTCAGACTATTTCTCAGCCTTATGCAAATACGGCTTAACTAAATCTATAAAATTACACCAAAGAGACAACGGGACAACGCACAGCATTTGTGCGCACTCAGTTTGATAATATTTCGCACTAGACTTATTCCTTACTAGGCTTTACCAACACACCTATTTTCTCTAAGTTATTGTTGGTATTGATCAGGGGCGCCGGAACTATTTCAGTTCAAGTAGGAGAGGGGGCAAAATATTTTGGATTCATGGGACCAGTCAGGTGTTAAATACATCAATACTTGATCGTTTTTTGAATGTATATATCATACATTTCTTTCTGCCACTAACATAGGATGCAACATGAAAAATTAAATTTGGTAATAGATTTAGCAGATAATACATGTTATAAAAAGCAGAAAAAGAAACAACCAAAACAATTATTTCGAGTCCATGAGTGTTATATTTATGAGATATGTGTGCTCCAGGATTAATTCTGAAATCAAGAATTAAGCTCTATAAACACACTGGTGGAAAATGAAAAATTAACACCACTAGAGCGGTGATGTAGAAACACCATATGCGCATGAGGCACTGATAGAGGGCAGTACATGCAATGATTAACAGTGTTATGCTGTGGACAGAGTAGGAACCCCATAATAGGCATACTACGGTTGAGCCCAATACAACTGTGGTTGACTCGGTGAAATAGTAGTCTGTTGTTTAAAGCATTGGCCTGTGTGTAGTAAACATTTTACATGTGCCATGACGACATAGACGATCACACTTCCGTGCAATTAACAGACTTTGAACGAGGTCATATTGTGGGCTTGAGGGAGGCTGAATTGTCCTTCCAAAGAAACGCCCAACGCGTAGGATGTGAATTGTCTGCTGTGCATCATTGGTGGTGCCGGTGGTCCAACGATGGTGCACATACTCGTCAACTTGGTTCCGAATGGCAGCGGCATACGGATTCCCGCCTGGACCACCGCATCAGACAAGCAACCATTGCTGATCGCATCGCGACCGACGCACAGATTAGAGCCACTCTTGCACCCAGGGTGTCAGCTAGGACCATCACAACTGTTTGCTGGACGCTGGGCTACGATCAAGGGTGCCGCTCTCCAGGCTTCCTCCCACACCTCATCACCATGGAGTCCGCCTCGGATGGTGTCGAAAATGACGCAGCTAGAGGGATGAATGGCACGGAGTTATGTATAGCGATGAGAGCAGATTCTGCTTTGGCACCAGTGACAGCCGTTTGCGAGTCCGGCGTCGACCAGGAGAGCGGCAACACGGCAACAACCAGAGTGTATACAGCAATGACATACAGGAACTATTCCTGGCATAATGGTATGGGGGGCTATAGCCTACAATGACCGTACGCCTCTGGTATTTGTTGAAGGACCACTGAACAGTGAATGCTACATCCAGAACATCATCCAAACCATTTTGTTGCTTTTCCTACTACACCAAAGAGATGTCCTCTTCCAGCAGGAAAATGCACGTCCACACGCGTCTCGTGTTACCCAATGCGCTCTCGAAAGTGTTCGTCAACTCCCCTGGCCAGCACGATCACCCGACCTGTTCCCCATTGAACATAAGTGGGACATGATTGGACGATGTATGGTGCGGTCTGCAATACCAGCAACAAACCTCCACCAATTGCAACAACAGATGGAATTAGCGTGGAACACTATTCTCTAAGATGACATCCGACACCTTCATTGTCGTCTCCATGCACAACTGCAGGACTACATTGTCGCTATAGGCGGCTACCAAGGATACTGGAATGGTTGTTAAATACACTATGTAGCCTCTGTCCATAGGTGTACGACCCTGTGATCATTATCATGTTCATTGTACAACCTGTATAATTATTTAATAGAACCTCCATTTATGTGGTACTATTGCATCCAGGTGTTCATTTTCCATTTTCCACCAGTGTATTTTAGGGCTGAATACAATAGTGAAGTCTGAAGTTTAGTTTTCATCTGGTTCATAAGCAATGAAAGGATGAACTTTCAATCACCCTCCAGATAGAAATAACAGCGATTTAGAAAACAATCACAGTCACGCTGCATATATCAAATAACAATATACAATATAAATCATAATTTATTGCAATTGTGATAATTCCTATCACAAATAGTAAAAAAGTGAAGCACGAGTAACAAACTCAGTCAATATTCTACTAATTTGAACAACAAAGAATTTACATTTGCAGTGTTTAATATTTTACATTTTGCTTTCTACAAATTTTTGAAAAATATCTAGAAGGAGATTCAAATGATTTTTTATTTTTTTTATTTTTTTACTAAAAAAACTTTGTGAAATACTTATGACATGGTGATGCTAACAAATTAACAATATTCATTCACATGATCAGTATTCTTTTGCCAGTATTTTATACCTAGAAATAGCAAGTTTTTTGCTGGTTGTTTTATGGAATAGTTATTTTTGTATTTGACATCAAATTAAGGTTTTTTAAATGCATCTCATACATCCTGTAAGCAAACAGTTTCTCATGAATCTATTATTTCCCAGTTTATAGATAAACAATATGGAAGACTTCTGTTATTTCATCTTATCCTTCCTACTAATACTATAAATGCGAAAGTCTGTGTGTGTGTATGTTTGTTACCACTCGACTCCTTAAGGCTGAACGGATTATGATAAAATTTGGTATGTAGGTACTTTAGGTACTGGAATAGGACATAGGATACTTTTTATTCCGGAGAATTGTACGGTTCCTGTGGAATGACGACAAAACGTAATTCTGCAATGACTGGGAACGTGACCGAAATATTTTTTTCCTCTGATGTCAGAGTTTATCAGGCCGCCCAACGACCTCTGAAATTGCTTAACGACTGATATAAATCGATAACAACCGGGACCGAATATTTAATGTGCCCTTCGAAACCCGGAAGCGCTTACATGTTTTGCCACTAAACGGTCAGCCATCCAGATGTGTGCCGCTGGGAACATTGCTTAACTTTGGTGATCGATTAAGATCCCTCAGCTAAGCGCAATAAGTAGTACCTAGGTACACTTATTTCTAAAGCTACAACTTGATGAAACTCACGTTTTGATTTTAATACATCGACGCTAGAAAGCGGAAATGTGGTAACTACGCGATAGTTACACAGATACACTCCAAAAACAATACCTTACTTCTTGGCTATCAGATAAAAAATATTCCCTTCCTTTTGGGTTGATGTAATCAGTTAAAAACGTAGGCCAACATAGCACAATTTTATAATTCTGTTTTCACATAAATGAATTGTCTTTTCCCAATTTATTTGTTAGTGTATCACTGTAAAACTCAATTGTACCCGGGTGAAGCCGGGCTGATTCGCTAGTTGCTTATAAATAAACAATTCAGTGAGCTTCCATTATGTTCTGTTAAAGATGCACTTTTTAAGAAAAAAATTACAGTAACCTTAATAAAATTAATTTATATTTACAAGCATAGACGTATTATGATCAGAGTGTTAAATACATATAAGGTAATGTGGGGTAAGAGCCTGCATGTAAGAAAACAGTAGTAGATTGTGTCTGTTCCAAAGATGTATTTCATATAAAACTACATGCATATGTTTGGACAATGAATTGTGTATTATTATATACAACAACTGAAATTCCAATTCATTTGTGAAAACTTACAATACAAATAAAACATGACTGCATATTAGGAATATTGTCCCACATGTGGGGCAAAAATCCTATTACAGTGAGGTAAGAGTCCTATTGGCATATATTACATTTTAAAAAGCCCTTTCCCATATAATCAGTACAGGGTTCCCCTTACCATGCTCTACATTCACTGCACATAATCCAGTCCACAGATGGAGGCTCTTCGTACATTACACCACATCCACCACAGAAATTGTCCACCTTACCAGAGATTGCAATGCCTTTCTGGTAATCTAAAGTCAATTAGCGTTTTGCTCCAACGCCTTAGGTCTTCAAGCTTACTGATGATGATGTTACCTTTCGCTTTATTTAGGTTAAGCCTATTTTTTATTTCACTTTGTAATTACATCATTTTAGCATATGGTGACGATGTATTTGACACTATTTTGGATTTCTGCTCCTCTTTAGTGGATTATTAGCTTCGGTAAGGGCCTGATTATTTCTGGTGAAATAGAACACTTTACTTCTTAAGACAATCATTGGAGGANCCTCTTTAGTGGATTATTAGCTTCGGTAAGGGCCTGATTATTTCTGGCGAAATAGAACACTTTACTTCTTAAGACAAGCATTGGAGGGNTAGAACACTTTACTTCTTAAGACAATCATTGGAGGAGACAACAGTAGAGCTACCTGTAGCAAACTCTTTACAAACATTTTCATGGCCACTTTCTGTAAGCCCAACCGGAAAGTTTGTGACAGTGGTTTCCTCAAATTTTGAAATGTTCTATGAAATAGAAGCAAGCTGTACTTCTGCACATATTTGATTAGCACTGTCATCAACAGGACACGATTCATTGTCATTATTTTTTGGGAGAGGCCTGCCAGTAATTTCAGATGGAAAAAAGTTAACTTCAGAAAAATATCGGGATACATTGGTTGTATGCCACATGCCTGAAAGCCTTTGGCTGCAATTCCAATCTTATAGCTGCCTTTTCATAAGCCAGTCGAAGCCAATTAGCAATCTGAAATTCCTATTCGCATCAACCAGGATGTGCTGGCATCCATTTGCGTTATACGCTTTCAGCCTCAGGAAACTTGCCCCAACAAACAGGAAAAATGCAATTCACCGATTACATTATTGCAAGATTAAAATTACACCCTCATACGAATACAAGCAAAAAACATACATGTTACGTAAATGTACATAGTCTTCGACAACATTTATTCTTTGAAGTTCTGCAGACACTTCCTTAAAACCAAAAAAATTACACCAAAAGTCACTCCAAACAGATAGTTGAGACTGCACTCCCATTAATGGCGGCACCTGGCAACTAGTCGTGCCCAGTGCGTGGAAATCATTTCGAAAATTCCGTAAATGAACGTTGATGCTATCTAGTGGCGACTGCGAGAGCCACGACGTCGTAGGACTCCTTCCCCATGCGGATTCTTACCCCACATTACTCTATATTAGGGAGTTTTTCACGAAGATTTAAAATCCCAAGGGTTTTTTTTTTGCTAAAAAACTCTCTCTCTCTCTCTCTCTCTCTCTCTCTCTCTCTCTCTATATATATATATATATAAATTGTATTTTGTTGTCATCCACCAGTTCTGGATGACTTATTGTGATATATACCCATTACCCACACAGGCGTACGCTTGCCAAAGTGTCAAAAATCGATACATCAGGCAGTTTCCCCGAACACTTGTTTTTGCTAACAAATTCCACAATTTTTTTTTTTTTTTTTTTTTTTTTTTTCAAATTTACATTGTCAACTAGTTCTGAATAACTTCTTATGACAAAAACATGAGTCAACCGTTTCTGTGTTACAGTTGAACGCAGGTATGTTTTGAGTCTGCGCAGCAGCAAGAAAGATCTTTCGACTATAGCAGCTGAAACAGGAACCTCCAAAAGTAATCTTTCAAGTAAATGTAAACAGGGAAATCATCTGTGTTTCAGGCTGCAATATTTTGAAGCCATTAACGCAGTCTTTGACACTTTTGGTGATTCAATAAATTCCCTTTCGTTTTTTGAGTTAGTTCTCGCTAATATTAAATTATTCTGAAGTTTCCATGGTGTGTTCGTCCTAGAATGCTATGAGGAATAGTAAACTTCTCTCCAACCGAAGATATTTTTCAAACCCAGGTTATTAAAATCTCTCTTTCATTTCGTTAATTATGGTATCTAGGAATTCATAAAAAAAATTCTGTATTATGCTTTGGCTGATTCGACATTGTGACCATCATCAGGGGTTTCCTTGTATTCCAGCTTTTTGGGAGAATTCCTTTTTCTAGGGATTTCTGGTTTTGACAATTCCGTTTTGCTGATCTCTCCTTCAGTTTCCATCCATTTACTGATCTCTTACTTTACAGAACCTGAAGAACTACATTTACATATTCTTAAGCACCAGCTACTGTTTGGGTTTTATTTTGCAGTATAAAACTGTAAGTTTCAGTTAATGATAAACCACGTAGCTGATTTTTATTGCAAAAAAAAAAAAGCACTTCCCTTTATAAGTTGATCCAAAAATTCTCGAATTTTATAACCAGCTTCGCCACGTTCGTAAGTCTAAGTTTCTAAAAACTCTAGTACTACACAGTAACAATCAAGAATGCATCTTAATGATGCTTCTCGGAGAGTCCAATGAGTAGGACACAATGGAAGTAGTCCAGCACCACTTACTATATCTTCGGATTTGGCAATCTGATAAAATAATGCAGCTCTTTTGGGCGAATCTTTGACGATCACGCCTACTTCGTTTACCCACAGTAAACAGTCTTGAATCAGTGGTGCTGATTTGGAAGCATCTTGCAGTACTAAGTTAAGAGCATGTGCAGTGCAGTGAACATATAGCACTAATGGCTGTTCAATTAGTAACCTTGCTTTCACGCCATGTTATTCAGCACACAGAAAAAAAAAGAATCATTATTTTAAGGTCACGGACATAGAAAAATTTTAAGCTGATAACCTAGTTAAATGCCGCAAGCCACAGTACACTGGTGTAGTTCGTACTGCTATTGAAGTTATGTACACCTACCACTGAACTTATTTCGACCAAACAAACTTTATTGACACCTATGCATTATACACTAGTTAAACACGACCAAGAACATGCAAACTGCTAGTAGTACCAATAAATTTTCTATAAAACCATATTTCATCACCTAGTTAAAACTTTTATCTTTTTTCGCCATAACAAAACAGGCGATAAATAAATACAGAGTACAGCTGTGTAATTAATAACACTTTCATGAACGGGCACCATCTTTTAACAAATGTCCTGTGGGTCAAATTAAGACATACCAGTAAACACCACGTTACTTGCATTATGACGTTTATAAAAAAAACAATTCTAACAGCCTACTACTAGCTTCAGCAGCTATTCCTTGCAAACAAAATCTATACAAAAAAATTCNAAAAAAAACAATTCTAACAGCCTACTACTAGCTTCAGCAGCTATTCCTTGCAAACAAAATCTATACAAAAAAATTCAAAATAATGTAACACTCTTCTGCATGAACTACTTTTCGACTCTACGTGTCATTTTCATTGTCTGTATCATAATTTACACTTAGAATATTACGAAACACTCGGTGTGGATAATATCGACATTTCCATTAGGAATCTCACTAATGGTAGCTACTGTTTTTCTAAAGTATGTTGCAGGGTGACGAGCGGGTAATGTGTATGTCTCTTTTACTCAAATTTGCAATGGAAGGTGGTTATGTCACTCTTGCACTGTTTGCTCTGTATTCACATCTTATCGCCTGTGTCTTGTTATCCATGGTGTTCAATATCTTATCAGTCACTTGTTTGGTGTACGAGTGGCGTAACCACCCGCCCTTGCACATTAGAGCTAAAGAGACATGCACATTTTCTGCTCATCTCTTTGCACTATACCTTTGAAAAACCGAAACGACCGTTCGTGAGCTTCCTTAGGAAAACTTTCAACATGCCCCGAAGACATTACCGTACGAGAAGATAATATACGAAAATGTCCAACATGCCACGGAGACATTACTGTACGAGAAGATATTATACACGCCAAGTGTATCGTAATATTTTTAATGTAAATTATGATGTAGATAAGTATGATAATTCTTTGTTTCGAAAAGTAATTAACGTAGAAGAGCGTTATATTCTTTTGAGTTCTTTATATAGATTTGGTCTGCAAGGAATAACTGCTAAAGCTGGTAGTGGGCTATTGGAATAGTTTTCTTTCCGTAAACGCCATAATGCTAGTAATCCGTCGTGTAATGGTATGTCTGAATTATATCCGTGGGACATTATTTCTTGGAAGACTGTGCCTGTTCATGAAGGTGTTATTAGTCAGAACGCTGTATTCAGTATTTATTTATAACCGGATTTGTTGTCGCGGAATAAGATGGCGTTTTAGCTTGGTGACGAAATACGGTTTTAAAGAAAACTAATTGGTATTAATGGCAATTTGCGTGTTGTTCGTCAGGTAGAACTAGTGTATAATGCATATAATGCATAGGTACCAATAAAGTTTGTTTAGTCAAAATCAGTTCAGTGGTAAGTATACTAAACCCCAACAGCGGCACAGGGAGTTAAATGTCTTCTAATGTTCTGCCACACTTAATTCATCTGTAAAAGCCGTGGAAAGCTACCCGTGTACCGTGGTGGCACGGCAACCTGTGGGCCCTCCATCAAAAATCACATTTATCACTTTGCCTTTCAAATCACTTTGCCAAAAACCTTACACGATAACACTGATAAACTTATTTCAAAAATTTACAAGTGAAGTACATTTTTGTACAGCTTTAAAGAATTTATTATAAAAAGACACATTACTTTTTATTCTGTCTGCTTTACGAATAAAAATTAGAATAATTCTGATCAAAACTGAGAGCATTAGACAAAACTTTGACTGTCCCCATCCCCCTTTTTTGTACTCCCATATCAGAAAACTGTGAAAAAAGAAGGGGGGGCAATGGCCCATTACCCGCCCTTCCTAGTCCGGCGTCCCTGGTATTGATTTATAAATTAAATGTGACAATTTATAGATAAAATGTGATTAGAAGTTCAGTTTAACCGAAAATAAAATACTTTCATGTGGGGGTCACGGTGACTGAACGATTAGACTGCTCGCTTCCCACCAAGGCGAACCTGGTTCAATCCCCGGCCGGGCCACTCCCGGATATTCGCAAGTGGCAATCGTGCTGGACGATGCCGCTGGTCGGGTTTTGTTGGGGATTTCTCGCTTTCCCCACCTGTGCATTCCAGCACTGCTCCATTCTCACCTCATTTCATCTTCATCAGCTCTCAAGACCTCGTTGTTAAGAGCCTCCCAAATCTCTCAACTCAAATTTTATGTGAACAGAATTATGACATGCTTATGATGCATGACATGTTTTAGTAAACAGCCAAACACGTCATATATGGAGATTTTTTTGACAAGTTTGATTCAAAACGTGCGAAGATAACGCGAATAGACATATGTCAACTGTTCGCTGGCTGTTTGCTGTCGCAGCGGAAGGTTGATGGTTAGGACTGCCTTATAGTGCATGTATATTATTGGCTCATGGCACTCGAAGACGTGCGAGTTTTTAAATTCTAGTTAGTCCCAAAATAAATCCGTGAAATCTCAGGTTTATACTAATTATCATACGATAGCTTGTGTTTACGCAGCGCAGGGGCATAACTGCCACCCCTGAAAAAATGNTGGGGGGGGGGTGGGGTGATTAGGAGGTAGAAGGCAAGTGGGCTGGCAAATTTTGGCTGATTATGAGTGCTTACTTATCCGGTCTAGAATAGGACAGTATGTCTGAAAGGGTTGTATTATCAAATATGTTCAGTAATATTTCTGATTTCTTAAAGAACATTAATAGTTATCTTATGTTTTATACTTATTTATTATTTGTGCACTGTTTCGTTCATTTCATTAATACATTACTTTCAATTTTACTCGTTCAATTTATAAATTTCATAGGTATTTACTTATGGGAATGTAAATCTATACCTCACTTAGGGTATTAAAGAACTTTTAACATTGGTCACAGTGAAAACCAAATATTTAATAAATACTATTGACATTTTATTATGGCAGTACAAAGCAAACAAAGTGTTACAGTGCTGTTATTACAGCCCACAGTAGTAATACAGACTTAAAACCATTGCCATACAGTCATCTTATATCACACCGCATATTTACGTGGCCATAATATAGTTAGATAAATAACCAACCGAATGAGATGAGTAAAACAATAACAAAATAATCTATTCTTATAGTGTTATTTATGATGTCCGTAATGATTACGTAGCATACAGCACAAAGCTTCGCTGACATTTGGATAACAACGTTACCAGATAAGCAAGATACCAGTTTCACCTGACAGCTTAAAAACATTTAGTGCGGAGCCCTAGGAAATGTGAGACTTGTAGCAAACGCTACTTCTTCTAGGTTAGTTCGACATAAACTGGAGGGAAGTAATGGTCATTCAAGAGATTTTTAACGGATCTCGTATTCTTCCTGCACCATTATGCTACAGACTTTCCACCAATGGTCGTAACCACTTAAATTTTTATGATTGCAAGCTGGCCGGATGAAAGACTACGTGTCAGTTTGTGCCCTGTGCCTAGTGGCGATGCTGAATTTGATGCGTACNTTGTGCCCTGTGCCTAGTGGCGATGCTGAATTTGATGCGTACGTCAGTGTGGCCCTGAGTGCGCCTGTGCTGCTTGCATGTTTTAAGGATCTGGCGTTGCAGCGTGTTGGAAATAAACGTTTTTTCCACGAGACTAGTGCCGATCTACGAAAATAAAACACACTTCAGACGAGGCAGCTTTCAATATGTCACGCCCATTAGGAACATCCTGTAATTTCAGGGCACTCCAACATAGCTAAAATCGCATTTTTCCAAGTGCTGTATCTCAAAAGACAGGGCGGATATAAAATAATACGCCAACTTTGAATGTTTATAATATCAAAACCAAACAACATACAACCTTGGTTGACCAATCAAATGAACCGTGGAACCGTGAAGTTTGTTTATCATACATTCATAAATGTTCAATGTGACCATCATGAGCGGCCCGAACGACATCTACGCGATAATCAAACTCGTTCCACACTCTTCTCAGCATGTCAGGTGTTATGGCTTGGATGGCGTCCGTAATTCTCGTTTTGAGGTAGTCAATGTTAGCCGGCAATGGTGGACGAAACACTTGATACTTTATGTACCTCCATAGAAAAAATTGCACGGGGTAAGATCCGGGTTTCTTGGGGGCCAATGATGAAGAGCCTGGTGACAAGCTGCTCCTCGACCAATCCAGCGTTGCGGCAACGTCTCGTTCAGGTATCCGCGAACAACTAGGTGCCAATGGGGNATTCCAGTAACAGTGGGCTCGTGAAAAAAGAAAGGGCCGAAAACAGTGTATTTGGATACAGCGCAAAACACGTTCAATTTGGGGAAGCGCGCTCGTGTTCGGTGGTTTCATGTGGAGGCTCCTGACCCCATATCCAAACGTTGTGCCGATTCACCTTACCATTTGTATAGAACGTCGCTTCATCGCTAAAAACCAGCTTAGACGTGAAGGCATCGTCTACCTCGTTCTGGCCAAGGAAACATCAGACCGTCCCCTTCACATTGACGTGTCGAATGCGAGCTCGCTTCCCCCTCACCCCCTCAAACCGAGAGTTAGGAATGCCATCCAAACCGTAACACCAGACATGCTGACAAGAGCATGGAACGAGTTTGATTATCGCGTAGATTTCGTACGGGCCGCTCATGGTGGTCACATTGAACATTAATGAATGTATGGTAAACAAACTTCTCGGTTCCATGGTTCATTTGATTGTTCAATCAAGGTTGTATATTGTTTCATTTTGATATAATAGACCTTCAAAGTTGGAGTATTATTTTATACTCAACCTGTATATGTACGTGTCAGATACATGCTAAAATACTCAAGGGCCCTGCATTNGGAATGCCATCCAAACCGTAACACCAGACATGCTGACAAGAGCATGGAACGAGTTTGATTATCGCGTAGATTTCGTTCGGGCCGCTCATGGTGGTCACATTGAACATTAATGAATGTATGGTAAACAAACTTCTCGGTTCCATGGTTCATTTGATTGTTCAATCAAGGTTGTATATTGTTTCATTTTGATATAATAGACCTTCAAATTTGGAGTATTATTTTATACTCAACCTGTATATGTACGTGTCAGATACATGCTAAAATACTCAAGGGCCCTGCATTTAACTTATCCTCACACTTTTCACCAATAAAATGATTGGGTCATTGCCTAAAGTGCCAAAGGTACACGTTGCACGAGTGCACTGCACCACTGCACGCCAGTTTAGAGCCTTGGGCGTAGCAGCGTATCTCTTAATCGCTCCCGCACTTGTTTGCCCCATACGCGAAAAATAGCTCCATATTGGTAGACCCCTTAACAAACGCAAGGAAAAAAAACTTTACGTAGGCCTTCTCCGACTATTATTCCAGGATGTTATGTTCTTTGTTTAGAGAAAACTGTTGGTATAGACGTTGGTACTGCAGTTGCTGTAAGAAGAGTTTCTCGTCACTGTAAAATCAATGTTCACCGTCGGAATTTTGCAAGCAGGGTAATCATACACTCGGAAGACGGAGCTGCGCAGTGTTATTCACACATTGACGCGTTGGTCACAGAAATTGAACTCTGCGGCTGAAATGGCCGCTTGTTCGCGATGGTTACATTATTTTTACAGTTTTTTTATTATTTTTTTTATTACGTTATGCGTCGATGTGACGTTCGTACAGTTTTTNTTTATTTTTTTATTTATTACGTTATGCGTCGATGTGACGTTCGTACAGTTTTTAATCAAGTGTCTGCCTGACGTAAAACCGTACGTCGNTATTATTTTTTTTATTACGTTATGCGTCGATGTGACGTTCGTACAGTTTTTAATCAAGTGTCTGCCTGACGTAAAACCGTACGTCGCCACCGGGGCTACCTGATCGACTCGACGAAAATCTGTGCAGCAACGAAGCTGAGCGCCTGACATCCCTGTGCAGTCGGGTTGGATCAAGTTCGGCCGTCTCACACCAGCTGTGCGCTCTGCCACACGGCACTGGCAGTCTCTGGAGAGAAAGGGGAGCCAGTCGCCGGTCACAAGCACGCCACAGGAAGAGCGGCGTTGGCGCAATGTGCGAGAGTTATTGGTAGGCATGACGTGAGTGTTACACGCGCTCCCTCCCCACGCCGGGCACGTCACGCCTGTGACGCTGTCTGCACCCACGCTCACGCGGACACACACGAGCAGCGCACACATGCGAGCACTCTCTCAAAACACACACGTAAACACGAAGGCTGAATGCATTCCAACAGCCGCTCTCATAACTCAGGAGGGGACTAGGATGTATCGGCCAAGGCTTTGCATCCTATTTTGCAATGCCGGAAGGGATAGTTTGCTGTGTTTCGAGCGGTTACAGGTTTTTATGTTGTGTTTCAAGTTGTGACGGGTCGTAGAATAACGAGTTGCAGATTAGTACAGACTCGGGAATTCCGCGAGTTCAAGAGGTGCTAGGATATAATTTAACACTTTTGAGTGCTTCCGACGTGTTACCACGTCGCTTGAATTTAACTGCGTTGTGCGGATCTTGCAGTAGCATTACCACATCCACGTTCTTTGAAGACACGGGAGAAGAAATATTACTTCGCCAGAAGTTTTCACAAGGTTCTCAACAACGCAATATTACTTCGGCAACACTCACAAAATATAAATTACTCAAATTAACATTATGGATAGAACATTATTCTACGCAGGAAAAAAAACTTTTGATTTGGACACTTTCGTCTTGCCATGGCATTGTATTGGAAGAGAGTTAGCCTATAACGAACGTCGTTCAGTATAGTAAGCGTGCCCAGTGTCGTATGAACTAGTAGAATGGTTGTAAATGAGAATACAAACACTAGTAGAATTGATTTTCGTATAGTTGTGAATATAGGCGACTCACTTCTAGCTGGTCTTAATTGCCAGCCAATCTGTACCACACTCAAAGTGCACTTATACTTTCTTGTTACTTTTGTGATTGGATCACTTATTTCCTGACTCGGCCTGTACAACTATGAACCACTGATATACTACGTGTAGAAAGAAACCGAGCGAATCGCGTAACACTTAGATCGCAGAATAAATCAATTATCGTGAAGGCCCGACTGGCCAGTGAACAAAATTACAGTATCTGGGATTTACATATACCGAACTGTCACGTTTAGCTTAGCCATGAAATTCGCGAAATTTCTGGGTCTCTTCTGATTAGCATTGCTCAGTTATACTTGGAATTCTTTACCTATTCTGAATTTATTTTACACTTGTTGGTGATATTAGCCGTTACCACCCATGAACATTAGCTGTAGTTAACTGCTTGAGCATGACATGAAACATATGGTTTTGGTCACGCGGCTATCCCCTGAAATATAAGTAGCAGTTTCTCTCTATGTATGTGCACTTTAACCCATAAATATGCTGACGTCACTAAATGTGTACTATTCTGTACGAAAATTGCGAACGTATTTAGTAACGTAAAATGCAAACGAAAATTTGATATTGGCCGTTAGATAATGATGCCACTAAAACAGAAAATGCCAGAACATCTCGCAAGTGTACTTTTTCAAACATTAAAATGGTTTGTTCATGGTTGGTAACAAGTTGGTAAACAAACTGTTTGTAATTGGTATGTATTATTCTGTTGGGCCAACGTTGTGCAAAAAAAAAACATTTTATTTAAAGGAAGGAACTGCCTTTTTTAACTAAACCAATGCCACTTTCATGTATTTTATAAAATATAAAGGTTTCTCATGACGTCAGATCTATCTCTTTAAAATATTATAAGTTTGTTATATGTTCTATCAAAATATACACTGCAATGTGACATCAACTTGGCTCGTTTGTACACTGCATACTCGTTAAATAAAAAAAAAACGAAAATAGAGATATATATACACATATATATTTATCAGCACTATAAATACGTTCGCGTTAATTTCGTAAGATAATATTGGTTTGTGAATAGGCCTATTGGTTGATGTTCACGATTCTTTTTCTGCTTTGACATAAATCAATGCCTTCTACTGTGGCCAACCCTTCTGAGATCATAAGAAAATATATCTGGTTTAGGTTGTCAACAGAATAGCAGAAATGTTAAACATAATTCTTTTTCCCGTTATAAAAACAACGCCAAGACGTTTCGAACGTTCGCCTTTAAAAAGTGTGAATAGCTAAATGCTTGCCCATTAAACGAAGGCACACTTTTAGATAATGCGGTGTACTTACTGCTTCAAATATAACACAACGTGCCTTAGACAATCGTTAAATGACTAATAGTTATGTTTAACAACATTTACGAGTAGAATAAAATTGTATACATACCTCACAAATCAATATTTTAATACAAAACCACCCACAAGAAAATGACGGGCATTGCTATTACATTATGAGTAACGAAAACAGTTATCTTAAAACTCAGTGGCTTAACAGAATTGATCTAAATATTTACAGCATACTTCCACAATAATATTTGTCACTCGATGCAAGTTTCGTGAAAATTCGTCCAGCCACGCAGTTTTTAAAGTACATAACACTAACGTTTGGTAAGGCCTACTACTTTGCTTACAAAAAAAAACTTTTCGCTTATAAAATTTAAATGCCTTAACTGATTTGAACGAAACTTCACCAGAACCTAACCGGTGACAATATACACTGGAGAGCCAAAAAAACTGGTATAGGCGTGCGTATGCAAATAACAGAGGTATGGAACCAATCAGAGTAACTCGGTGCGGTCGGCAGCGCCTATATAAGACAACAAGAGTATGGTAAAGTTGCTAGATCGGTTACTGCTGCTACAATGGCAGGTCATCAAGATTTAAGTGAATTTGAAAGTGATGTTATAGTTGGCGCACGAGAGATGGGACATAGCGATAAAATTTGAATTTTCGCATACGAACATTTCACGAGTCTACCGTGAATATCGGGAATCCGGTAAAACATCAAATCTTCGACATCGCTGTGGCCGGAAAAAGATCGTCAACGAACGGGACAAACGATGACTGACGAGAATCATTAAACGTGACAGACGTGCAACCCTTTCTCAAATTGGCCCAGATTTCAATGCTGGGGTATCAGCAAGTGCCAGTGTGCGAACTATTCAACGGACCATCATTGATATGGGCTTTCGGAGCCGAAGGCCCACTCGTGTACTGTTGTCGACTGCACGACACAAAGCTTTACGCCTCGCCTGGGCCCGCCAACACCGCCATTGGACTGTTGATGACTGGAAACACTTTGCCTGGTTTGAGGAGTCTCGTTTCCAATTTTATCGGGTGGATGGACGTGTATTAATTTTATCGGGTATATGGAGACATCCTCATGAATCCATGGACCCTACATGTCGACAGGGGACTATTCAAGCTGGTGGAGGCTCTGTCATGGTATGGGGCGTGTGCAGTTGGCGGGCAATGGGACCCCTGATGCGTCTAGATACGACTCTGACAGGTGACAGATACGTAAGCATCCTGTCCTATCACCTGCACCCATTCATGTCCATTGTGCATTCCGACGGACGTGGACAATTCCAGCAGGACAATGTGACACCCCACACGTTGAGAGGTGCTACTGAGTGGCTCCAGGAACACTCTTCTGACTTTAGACACTTCCATTGGCCACCTAAATCACCAGACATGAACATTATTGAGCATATCTGGGATGCCTTGCAACGTGCTGTTCAGAAGAGATCTCCACCACCTCGCACTCCTATGGATTTGTGGACTGCCCTGCAGGATGATTCATGGTGTGAATTGCCTCCTGCATACCTTCAGACATTAGTCGAGTTCATGCCACGTTGTCTTGCGACACTTCTGCGTACTCGCGAGGGCCCTACATGAAGTTAGGCAGGTGTGCCAGTTTTTTGGCTCTTCAGTGTATTTCACGAAACTGCATCCACACATTTAATGCAGAATCTAAGAATCTAATTTGCCCCCAAAATACATACCTAGAAGGTTAGTCGTGCAGAAGCTAGTACTTACTGTTTGATGTATCGGCTCATACATATTAAATCGTTCGGACATACGTTATAAAATTGTTTTAATGTACTCCTAACTCTCGAGCAATGTTTCACGTACAGCATAAAAAATTTCATGGCGATATTGTTTCAAAACGAGTGACATACCTGCCGATGTATAGCTCGTAAATTGCGAATCATGTAAATACTAAATAACACACAAAAATGTATTAAAACTTTCAGAATTACAACACTCGTCGCAAATATAACAAAACACACTCGTCAGAAGTTTCCTTAATTTTATTCGAGGTTTAAAATGTTTACCGACTTCAATTGCATGAAGCAGCACATTTTCTAGGTATTTCAGGTATTCCAATAATACTGCCCTGGCCGATAATATGATGTCGATAATATCGTTGACGTCGATAACATCAAGAATTGCGATAATATGGAAAACGCTGATGGTATCGATAGTGTTGTAAATTCCTATAATATCGGAAATGTAGATAATATTGAAAACTTTCATGATACCGAAAATTTCTACAGTACCGAAAATTTTTATAATACCGAAAATTTCGATAACACAGAAAATTTCGATAATATCAAAACATCGATATACCGATATTTTTCAAAGTTACATGTACAGTAGATCAATAAGTTATTTTCCATATCGATAATTGTCGACATATCGATATATCGAACAGACCTAGTACCGCATAGACTTAGCCTACAGAGCTGCAGTTCTGGGCACTGCTCCAGGCTACGCAAGCTATGGCCAGTTCCTCTCCGTGTGTCGAAACCATGAAGCTATTAGAAGAGAAGCAAATAGGCAGATCCAAGAATGAAGTGGTGTAGGCAGGTCAGATAATAACTCATTCACACAAAAGTGTGTTCACGCCTGAAAAAAACCTCGCCGTTATTTTTGTTCTACGAAGTTGAATTCTCACACTGGGCTACTGCACTGTGGAATATAATAGAGCGTTATCTATACTTGCTTGCGACACACGCATTTCGCGTGTTTTCATGCAAGTTTGAACGATCTCACTTTAGAACAATCGAGCGTGTTTAGCCGTATCGCACATGGTGTTCCAAATCTGCGGCCAAATCCCCATAATCGGGGGAAAAAAAAAGACAAGGCGGCGTTTCCGGCATTTCTTTTCCTGGGTCATTGCACAACTTGGTGGACAAGTAATCTTGCTTTCTTTCTAAACAGGGCTTTGATTTCTTCGTTGTTCGCTCACTCTAAGCATCCTAGCTCCAACAGTAGCAATCTGTAGCAGCTAATTTGTATACCTATTTTGTAAGTATATTTGATAAACGATTTATTCAAACCAAATTAGAAGGTGGGATGTATTGGGTAATTTTTTAAAGTTGTTCCAAATAAATACTCATTAGGATTACAAAATGACACAATTTCATACGAAAAGTATGTTTCTTTTCATCTAATCATATTGCATTTCGATAATGTGGCAATAGATTTGCAAATCAGTATGAACAGAAATAACCAGGCTGCTCTAAATATCGTCTTAAAAATCCGCCTTCTAAGCACTATAGCAATTTTAATCTTTCCGCGCTATAACGTCGTATAATGATGAAATATCTAGATTCTTTTTCTCATTCTGAATGGCCAAAAGAAAACTATCTAGTTTTTTTTACTCGATTTTAAAATAATTGATTAAAAACTTCCAATGTTGGGGTTTTGACAGCAGATCTGGCATCTGCCACAGTGTGTGGCAGCGCAGTAGCTTGGCATCCGGGAAGTCGTGAATTCGATGTCGGCCATTATGAATCGAGGGACGCCCAGGTGCCCTTCCGTACCCATCCTAAGCGACTTCTGGCGTAGTTCCTCAATATGCACCTTTCCACTCTTCTTCCATCAGATTTTAATCTCGACTAAGCTCTGAGAATACAAGGTAATGATTTCGATATCATAATTTCGTTATTATTACTTTTGAACAAAGTGCGAAGGTTAATTTCCATTCTTTGGGATTAAACTTGGTCCGAATTCTCCCCACGTAAAACAAACTTGGTCCGAATTCTCCCCACGTAAAACAAAATTCCTTTCTCAGTTTTACCCTTACACGTGACTGTTATTTCACAAGTAGTCACATATCTACTCTTCTTCGTGACTGTTATTTCACAAGTAGTCACACGTCTACCCTTTCCTCTGACTACTATTTTACAGGTAGTTACTGTTCCTAGATAGTTAGCCACGGAGGAACTCTACCCCCGGCAAGTAAACGAGGTTACTACTTTTTTGGACGAATTTGCGTACATTGGTCGTCACATATGTGTTTACTGGTGGCTATGAATTTTATGCTAAGTTCAGAGCTTAAAAAAAATGTAAAACTCAACACATGGTCAGTTATATTTCATTACCAGTGAATATTTTTGAATACCATTTAATTAGTTTTCACCTTGTCTATGTTACTTAATAGGCCTACTTCATATTTTTTCTACCAGACAGCGCGACAAGTAGTGTATAAGGAAATGGCACACAGAATTGTTTTGCAAAATCGTGTATATATATATATATATATATATATATACAGGATGAGTATAAAAGAATAACCCAACTTTAAGGTCTATAATATCAAACCCGAACAACCTACAACCTTGATTGACCAATCAAATTAACCGTGGAACCGTGACGTTTGTTTACGATACATTCATAAATGTGCAATGCGACCACCATGAGCGGCCCAAACGACATCTACACGATAATCAAACTCGTTCCACGCTCTTGTCAGCATGTCCGGTGTTACGGTTTGAGGTGGTGAGGGGTTAGCGAACTCGCATTCGACACGTCAATGTGAAGGGGGCGGTCTGATGTTCCTTTATGTGCCGAGATATGACACTGGGAGCGTCTGTCGTCGCCCTATGAGCGTGTGTTGTGTGTTAGTCCGCATCACGATGGTGACGGAACAATGGAAGGCGTTCTGTGTTATTCAGTTTGCTAAATGTGAATCGGCTACGACTGTTCAACGTGAATTCCGTCACAAATACGAACGTCGTCCTCCCGATAGGTGGAGTATCGTACGTTGGATTCGTCAATTTTTTCTATGGGGGTACATAAAGGATCAAGTGTTTCGTCCACCTTTGCCGGCTAACATTGACGACCTCAAAACGAGAATTTCGGACGCCATCCAAACCGTAACACCGGACATGCTGACAAGAGTGTGGAACGAGTTTAATTATCGCGTAGATGTCGTTCAGGCTTCTCGTGGTGGTCACATTAAACATTTATGAAGATATGGTAAACAGACTTCACGGTTCCACGGTTCATTTGATTGGTCAACCAGGGTTGTAGGTTGTTTGATTGTGATATTAGAGACCTTCAAAGTTGGGGGTATTCTTTTAAACTCAGCCTGTGTGTATATATATATATACACACATATATATATAATTTATACTTAAAACGTAGGCCTACTTTGTTCGAGCAGTGAAAAAAATTGTTTACGTAACAAATACTCAAGCAGTAACAAGTAAATGAAGGAATTAGAACTGCAATAATATTGGTGTAAACAGTTTCTTAATTATTACATAGAGCCAGCATAAAAGCACAGCATGTGAGACTAAAACACAGAAGACCTGAAATAAGACAGCTTACAAAAAAGTACCGTAACTCACATACCTGCTGCAGTAGAATAGTCATGATGAGTCTTTGACAAGGGGATGGGGGATATGAGCGTCGGAGTCGTTCATGCACTATTACTCTAATCGTCCGGTGGTCATTATATCTCAAAATATAACCCAAAATATTCTCTTTTTCCCTTAAAATTTCCCTTTTACCCTTAAAGTTTCCTTTTCTCCTTATAATATCCCACTTTTCTCTCAAAAAGCACCGATCCTCTCATTTGCAAAGAACGATCCCCTTATTTGCAAAAACGTCAATTTAAAGACTTTGGAGGGAACTTTTTTTACCTTTGACATTCTATATAGACCTTGGATAACCCTAAAGCCAAAAAATTAAAAAAAAAAAATTAAAAAATTAAAAAAAAAATTGCAAAAAAAAATTGAAAAGATGAAAAATTACATAGAAGACTCCGGCCAACATATTGATTGCCAGGGACCTTGTCTCCAATGACCTTGAAAAACATACACTCAAGAAAAAATGGTAAAAATCTAATAAATGAAAGCCAGAGAGCTTATTTCATTACTGACTACTACAGCCATACTGGATCCAAGTGACCTTGACCTTGGCCCATGACCTTCACCCTGTGACTGTGATGTTCAATGACCTTAAAAACAAAAAGTCGAGAAAAAAATGTAAAAATCAAACTAATTCGTAAGACAGCGAGATTTTTATGTTACCGACTGATACGCTAATTTGGACTCAGGTGACCTTGACCCTGTGCTTGTGACCTTCAATAACTTGAAAACAAAAAATTAAAAGTTGAGGGGNACTTGAAAACAAAAAATTAAAAGTTGAGGGGAAAATTACACTGACTATGACGACCATCTTTATACAGGTGACTTTGACCATATGTCCGTGACCTTAAATGACCTTGAACCCTAAAAAAATGCAAAATTATTTTAAAAATTTTTAAAATGTTTTATCAAAACTGCTAACAATTATCGCTAAACAGATAACAGATTACTTCAAAAATTATTAAAAATTTGNGAGATTTTTATGTTACCGACTGATACGCTAATTTGGACTCAGGTGACCTTGACCCTGTGCTTGTGACCTTCAATAAATTGAAAACAAAAAATTAAAAGTTGAGGGGAAAATTACACTGACTATGACGACCATCTTTATACAGGTGACTTTGACCATATGTCCGTGACCTTAAATGACCTTGAACCCTAAAAAAATGCAAAATTATTTTAAAAATTTTCAAAATGTTTTATCAAAACTGCTAACAATTATCGCTAAACAGATAACAGATTACTTCAAAAATTATTAAAAATTTGATAAAAATTAAAATTTCCAATATTTTGGCTTAAAAGGAACGAGGGACTGGAACTGACTAGCCACCATGTTATGGCAACACCCAACCACTATGTTGGATGTCTGTGACCTTGATATTTGACCTTGACCTTGTATGACCTTTAACAAAAAATCACAAAATTCTCCCAAAAATAAGAAATTCAAACCTTCACAAATTATAAAAGATATATAAACTTACTGTAAAATTGTATTACAAAAATTATATTTCCGGAGGTTTCCTCAGCACCATGTCCGGCAGACGACTGACCCTCGCCAATAATTTTCATTTGTTAATTAGTCGGTCCCCTCAACTCCCTCCCCCAATGTTTGTCATTGGTTCATTACTTTTGCTCGCTTCAACCTCAAAAGTGTTTTTTATTGGTTGATTGCTCACGCTTGTTCGACCCGTCGCCAATGTTTCTCATTGGTTAATTAGTCTGCAGGCCTTGACCCACCTTCCTCACCTTGGCTCATTCTGTCGAATGCACTACATCCACCATATTATTATTTTTTATATTTTCAACACCTAGGCGATGTTAGTGTATTAATTATCGGTTTTGTCACCAGAGGAGTTATCGATTTAGCCTCCATGTTGGTTGTTTTCCTTGACCTTATCCCAATGACATTGAACTCAAAGAATCGAGCAAAATCACAGTCCATACAGTAGCCAATCACTAGCTGGTCACAAAAAGGGACCATACCGATTAACAATACTAATTAACGACTGAATGCACACAAGATCGACTCCACCCAAGACAAACTCCTACCAAGACAAACTCCTACCAAGACAAACTCCTACCAAAACTAAATCCACCCAAGACAAACNCCCAAGACAAACTCCTACCAAGACAAACTCCTACCAAGACAAACTCCTACCAAAACTAAATCCACCCAAGACAAACTCATACCAAGACTAAATCCATCCAAGACTGATTCCACCCGAGAATAACTCCACTAAATACCAACTCCAAATAGATAGTTTATGAGAGACCTGGCTCACTTTTTATAGAAACAATAATTATACAATTTTTACCCAGAATCACTGGATTTTTCATCAAAAATACTTTTTTTTTTATTGAAAATCACACTTTTTCAACAAAATCGTTCAATTTTTCAACAGAAAATTCTATTTTTCGTCAAATATGTATTTTTTTAATCATTAACTTTTAACAAAAATTATCAATAATAAACTAAAATTTGTGCTAATTAGCATCCTACTTTTTAATAAAAATTATCAAAAATTAATCAAAATTAATACAATTTTCGTTAAATCAGAAACAGTGGCACAAAAACTTTCCCCATTTTGCTCTAAAATTAGTGAAATTTTGTCAAATAAGTAAGCCAGCCCATTTTCTCATTAAAAATTAAATCTATAAAAATTTACTTCTTATAAAAATTATATATAATAAATTATGACCGCAATAGAATACAATATAACAACCAATAAAAAATACAGAAATAAACTTGTACAAAATGCAAAGAGACAAAAAATATAGACGAATTCGGTAAACAAAAAGATACACATAGATCGAATTGTAAAACTGTTCTAGTGAACGAAAACGTATATAGTATCACAATAAGAAAACTAATAGAAAACAATAAATTAGAAAACAATATTGCAGTTGATAAAAATACAGAATAAAACTTGTAGTATATGTAAAGAGACAAGAAATATAGATGAAATCGGTAAAAAGTTTGATAATTATAAATCGTGGCGAATAAAATATTGTAATGAACAAAGGTGTATATTTAATGAAATTAAGAAAAATATACAAAAATGAATTATATTCAATTATAGAAGCTGGGAAGAAACAATGTAAAAATTTAAAGATATAAATATTTAAAATTATTTCGTGGATATGAAAAATAAAAAGATAATATCTCATGCCAATGTAGATTTTGTGAAAATGAATATAAATAACAACGGAGAAAGAAAAACTATGATTATGAATTGAGAATTTTAATATCTAATAATATAAAATAATAAACTGGGACGAATTGGCATAAAACTGGCACAACTATAAATTTATATTAATATATTAATAGTGAATTGAATGTCAGTCAATTACTTACATTAAAATGTTCATGAAAATATATACATTTATAAAAATATGTATTAAAAAATTACGAAAAAATATATAAAATATGTATGAAAATATTTATAAAAATTTTTATAAAAAAATTTAAAAATTAATGAAAAATTCTGAGTTTGAAAAGTTAGAAACTAAAAAATTTATTAAAAAATTAGTTGAACACATATAAAAACATTAATGAATATGCATGTATATATAAAAAAAATTATAAAAATATGTATTAAAATATTGATAATTTATGGTATGAAAAAAATACAAATTACTCCAATTCGTCATTTTGAATCTTTCTACAAACTTTCATATATTTTTCCTCAGTACCATCCATTTTTTTTATTTTGCAGATGTGCCAACACGAACACTTGCCTATGTTTATAGCAGTGGTTCGTTTTTTCGGCTATAAGTACTGTGGTATGATAGGTTCAAAAGCTCAAGATGAATTGTGGTATTTTGTGAAAAACTGGATATTTCTCACTCAATGCATAGAAATCATATAAATTTAATACAAAAATATGGCCACTCTTTCTATATCAGAACACGATTTCAAAACCTTGAATGGTTTTTATGTAAAGTTTATGGAAATTAAATTCTTGTAAGTTAATTTCCCTAGAGTTGTGTTTACAAAAGTTATTCCAAAAATTAAATGTATGTTAAAATATATTTATTTATTTAAAGAAAACTATCTTTAATGATGTCAAATATTTTATTTCATCGATTTACTTACTTTGTTTTTGAAAAAAGTTTTAATTTGTATCAATTTTTCGATTTAATTCACAGAAAAATTAATTTTACAATTTTCAATTCAATGCATTCAAGTGGCGAACAGTGATAACTCTTACAGAGTGAAGCAGAGAGGCAAAATGATGAACTCTGTTGTTTGAAACTTTACCAAAACAATGCAATATATATATATATACAGGTTGATTTTACACGACCCGTTATCGCCCTCTTTTCACGGAAACAACATGACATGGGGAGTTCGCGAAACAAGTGAGATAACTATACCCTATATGAAGCATCGATTGGTAGTAATCCCATTCCCCGAACGTACTGGAGGTAGGGGTATGGAGGATGTGCTTTGAAATTGCAAGTGCGAAAGTGGGTGGTATAAAATATCATTAGATAGATCATCTAAAAGGAAACCACATTTACTAAGACACGTTTGTTCTGACGTCTATAGTTTATTCACAATAAAGTAAATCATCCAAGCAAATGGTTTGTGGCGTGCGTTGTTTACGCACAATAAAAATGGATAGTAAACGTGGTTTTCTTACTACAATCAAAAGGAAATGAACGTAACATGTTGTTTTTCTGACGTGCATACCTAGTGTGTACAATCAAAAGGACGTCGGGTATGGTGTGAGAGAACTGCCATGAACTGGGAACTGGGAACACTCATTTGCACAAAGCACTCTTCATAAGTGTTCTAAATGTCGACCATCCTATATCAGACACGACTCTGCTCTCCTTCAGCACTGATGAGAGATACACATGCTGCTATGATTCTGCTATTAATGCAATGTAAAACGAATGACTGTCGGAATGAAAGAACGTTCCATTGACAGTTAACTTGCATGCAAAACTCGCAGTTCCTGTTAGCGATAGATGTCTTATCTGCTTGCTGCTTAGCGCTGCCTTATTCTCATGTTCGTTCGGAAACAGTCTAATAATAACAGTTAAGTTTATCCAATTATCATTGGTTATGCGTAAACTATGCACGTCAGATACACAATGTGCGCCATTACGGTATTGCCGGTTGGAATTTGAGACTCGCTTTGATACTAGCAGTGACTTGTGTGCCTTACTGCATGGACTAGTGCAGTATGTATTAAGACTGTTTCCGAGAAAAAGTGGAGAATAATGCGTCACTACGCAACAAGCAGATAAAGCCATCTACAACTTACAGGAATGAAACATGGAAAATTATTTTAAAAATCCAGTCGCTCTGAAGACAATGCCTGAAAATAATGACAAAATATTGAAAAATGTAGCCACAATAAATATTCCACGTAAAAATAATTTAAAAACAAAACTAAAAATTCAGAGTGGAAAATAATCGACACTGAAAATAATTAGAAAAATATTTAAAAATTCAGGGAGAAGGGGGACATTTTTGTATCCTGAAAATAAATTTTTTAAATAATTCCAGTGGATAAAAACTTATTCACTGAAAATTATTAAAAAAATACATTGAAAAATCCAGGGGTTGGGAAGTTGACTCCTGAACCACAGTATAAAATTAGCGATATAGTTAAAATTTGTAAACATAAAAAAAATTATTTGAAAAAGGTTATTTAGCAAATTGCAAATTGGTCAACAGAATTATTAAAAAATAATAAAATTTTATATTAAATTGTAGCAACTTATATTTTAAAATATATGGGTGATAAAAAATACACTGTAATTTTTAAGAATACATCATTTTGAAAACTATCTATCCTAATAAATTTTAAGCTTTAAAAGTTTTAAAAACAAAAGGTGATAAATTTATGTTAAATATCTTGGATTTGATGATTCACATAATAGTCGGATAAATAAAATTGATATTATATTATAGAATGAATGTCTTAAACCCGGAAAATCGCTGGGTCTAACTAATTATTATCAAAAATAAATCAATTTCTTTCAATGTAAAATAAATCAAAATATATTATTTAATTTGTTACTACAAATTTATTACAGAAAGATAATATCTATAAAGTTTGTGGAACTAGCAAAGATAAAATTAAGCAATGATTATGAACATATAATACTGTATAACATCCAGATAATATATTATTATGTTTATATTAAACCATGTGTTAATTATAAAACAAAATAAGAAATTTTTTAATCTACTTTTGAGTATTTTAGGCTAGAAAAAGATAAAGAATTATATAATATTAATGTAAATAATATACTATTTAAATATTTTTTGCAAAATGAAAGTTATTTATTTGTACAAAAACATATTTTCAATGATGGAGTTCAAAATAAATTGTTTGACAATATTTTATTAGAACCCGAGATATTAGAACCATAAAAAAAACCATGAAATTACAGTTACAACTTACAATGAAGTTATAAATAAAACTGCGAAAGATAATTTGCCATTAGAAAAATTTAAATAAAAAATTACTGACATATAATATCTGTAAAGATAAAATTTTTATCGAAACACATATATTGAAAAAAAACTAATAGAAAAGGTAATAAAATTTATAAGAAAAGACCTTTATGGACAAATATGCAAACGGTAATATTACAAATAAATCTAAATTATGATTTCAAATGCAATCAATTAAAAAAGAAAATCTAAAATATAAAAATTAATCACTTTTAAACTTATATTGTTCCATAAATTATATATACATAATCTATCTCTTCTCCATCATCAATAATAAATGAAAAATTACTAAATCATCAGGTAATTCTTTTTACAAATTTTCTAACATTATTATTATCTGGATCTAAAAGTTTTTATTTATATTTTCATTTTACATCAATTTATTTTAATAGAAAAATAAAATTTATTTAAATTAGTAAATTGATAAATTTATCAAAATTTAAGACACAACGCTGCAGTTGGAAATATCAAAATAATAAATATTTTAAGTAAAATGAATTTTTTCATTAATTTTATTAGATTCAATTGGTATAATATTTTCTTTACCTTGCTTTTGCTTCTGAAAAATCATTTGTCACATATTCATTCATATACACAGTGAGTATAAAAGAATACCCCAACTTTGAAGGTCTATAATATCAAAACCAAACAACCTATAATCTTGGTTGACCAATGAAATGAACCGTGGAACTGTGAAGTTCGATTACTATACATTCATAAATGTTCAATGTGACCACCACGAGAAGCCTGAACGACATCTACACGATAATCAAACTCGTTACACACTCTTGTCAGCATGTCTGGTGTTGCTGTTTGGATGGCGTCCGAAATTCTCGTTTTGAGGTCGTCAATGTTAGCCGGCAATGGTGGACGAAACACTTGATCCTTTATGTACCTCCATAATTAATCAATTGAGAGAGTCTGTTATAGATAAAATTTATGTCAGTGCATGCAGGAGGAGAGCTATGGTTCTATCTTATGTATTATGCTTTACTCGGGCCGTTTAAAATGGATGAGTTCTATATGACAAACGAATGAAATGAGGGAATATTTTTGAGGAATGTTTGGCAACTAGTTGGTTGGCCTGGTCGGTTTACCTGGTAAGTTAGTATGATCCTTTGGTATGGTCAGCTGTGGTAGAAATTATTTGCGAAGATTCTGTGAAGGTTTTCTGCGAAGAGGTTAGCTACGATACTCTCATTAGGAGACTTCCTTTTTTCGAGATTATCCATCATCGTTTGATTGTATAGGTGGGCGGTATGGCAGGTTGGTCTTGTCGGTTGGTCTACCCAGTTTTACAAGAACTGGTCTCGTCAGGAGTTAGTTTTGGGCTCAGTCAGTCTCGTAAGGAACCATTCTTGGGTGGAGTTAGTCTTGAGTCGAGTTAGCTTGAGTGGAGATAGTCTTGAGTGGAGTTAGTCTTAGGTGGAGTCAGACTTGGGTGGAGTCAGTCTTGGGTGGAGTTGGTCTTGGGTGGAGGTAGTCTTGGTAGGAGGTAGTCTTGGTAGCAGTTATTCTTGGGCGGAGTCGGTCTTGTGTGCAGTCAGTCGTTAATTAGTATTGTTAATAGGAATGGTCGCTTTTTGTGACCAGCTAGTAGTTGACTATTGTATGGACTGCGATTTTTCTCTATTTTTCGAGTTCAATGTCATTGGGGTGAGGTCAAGGTCAACAACCAACATGTTGGCTAAATTAACAACTGCTCTGGAGATGAAATCGATAACAAATACATTAGCATCACCTAGGTGTTGAACATTGAAAAAAATTACAAACGAAAAAAATGAAATTGGCGGGTGGAATGCATTCGACAGAATGAGCAAAGGTGAGGAAGGTGGGTGGAGGCCTGCAGACTAATTAACTAATGAGTAACATTGGTAACGTGTCAAACATGCGTGAGCAATCAACCAATAAAAAACACTTTTGAGGTTGAAGCGAGCACAAGTAATCAACTAATGACAAACATTGGTGGATTGAGTGGAGGGAGACCGACTAATTAACCAATTATAAACATTAGCAAGGCTCAGTCGTCTGCTGGACATGGTGCTGAGGGAACCTCCGGAAATGCAATTTTTTTTTAAATAAATTGTTATCGTAATTCTTTTTTATTTTTTTATACTTTGTAAATGTTTTAATTTCTTACTTTTTGGGAGAATTTAGTGATTTCTGTGTTCAAATTCATACAAGGTCAAGGACAAAGGTCAAGGTCACATATATCCATCATTGTGGTAGCATGATGCCATAACAAGGTGGCTGGTCGCTTCCAGTCCCTCGTACCTTTTAAGCCAAAACATAAGAAATTTTAATTTTTTATAAAAATTTTTAATAGCTTTTTTTTATAGAATGTTTAGATTTTTAACAATAATTTGTTGTAGTTTTTATAATTTTTTGAAAATTTTGAAAACGATTTTGCGATTTTTTTTTTGTGTTCGAGGTCATCCAAGGTTACAAACATGGTCATGGTCACCTGTATCCAAGATGGCGGTCGTAATCAGTGTAATTTTTTCTTCGATTTTTTATTTTTTTCCATTTTTTTCAAGGTTATTGAAGGTCACAAGCAAAGGGCCAAGGTCAAGGTCACCTGGATACAAATTAGCGGTAGCAGTCGGTAACATAATAATCTCGCTTCGCTGACTTTTATGAATCATTCTATTTTTACAATTTTTTCTCTAGTTTTTGTTTTCAAGGTCATTGAACATCACAGTCACAGGGTCAAGGTCATGGGCCAAAGAAAAATCCCTTGGATCCAGTATGGCTGTAGTAGTCAGTAATGTAATAATATCGCTAACTTTCATTTATTCTATTTTTACAATTTTTTCTCGAGTTTTTGTTTTCAAGATCATTGGGGACAAAGTCATTGGCAATCAATATGGTCGCCGGAGTCTTATATGTAAAGTTTTCTTCTATTTAACTTTTGTTTCAATTTTATAAAAATTTTGGATTTTTTTTTGTAATTTTTGGCTTCAAGGTTATCCATGGCCAAGATCGAATATCGAAGGTATAAAACGTTCCCCCAAAATCTTTAAATGGACGTTTTTGCAAATAAGGGTATCGTTCTTTGCAACTGAGAGGATCGGTGCTTTTTGAGAGAAAAACGGGATATTATAAGGGAAAAAGGGAATTTTTAAGTGAAAAATAGTTGATTTCGAAGGAAAAAAGGAAAATTTTGAAAGAAAATGCCCGCCGGACGACCAGTGACAGAGCATGAACCGCTCCGACGCTTCAATCCCCCATCCCCTTGCCAAGGATTCATCATAACTATTCTACTTAATACTTTTAAAATTTATTTAACATACTGATTTGTGAAGTATGCATTAAAATATCACACTTTCCATGATAACTACATATACCTATACAAACATTCACACACACACGCACATATATATATATACACAGGTTAGGTATAAAAGAATACCCCAACTTTGAAGGTCTATAATATCAAAACCAAACAACCTACAACCTTGATTGACCAATCAAATAAACCATGGAACCGTGAAGTTTGTTTACTATACATTCATAAAAGTTCAATGTGACCACCATGAGCGGCCCGAACGACATCTACGCGATAGTCAAACTCGTTCCACAATCTTGTCAGCATGTCCGGTGTTACGGTTTGGATGGCGTTCGCAACGCTCGGTTTGAGGTGGTGAGGGGGAAGCAACCTCGCATACGATACGTCAATGTGAAGGGGACAGTCGGATGTTTCCTTTATGTGCCGAGAGCTGACACTGGGAGCGTCCGTCGTCGCATTATGAGCGTGTGTTGTTTATTAGTCCGCCTCACGAGGGCGACGAAACAACAACAGGCGTTCTGTGTTATTCGGTTTGCTAAATGTGAATCGGTTGCGACTGTTCAACGGGAATTCCGTCGCAAATACGGACGTCGTCCTCCCGATAGGTGGAGTGTCGTACGTTGGTTTCATCAGTTCCGTGACACAGGCTGCCTTTGAGAATGTACAACGTATTCAACAAGCGTTCGTTCGCTGTCTGAGAAAATCAACTCGACAAGCTAGCCGGGAAATTCAAATCCCTCAATTGACGGTATGGACAGTGTTGCGAAAACGATTGCTGTACAAACCATACAGGTTACAGCTTGTTCAGGCTCTTACCGAAAGGGATAAAGAACTGAGACGTGATTTCTGCGCATTAGTTCTTGCCCAGAACGAGGTAGACGATGCTTTCATGTCTAAGCAGGTTTTTAGCGATGAAGTGACGTTCCATACAAATTGTAAGGTGAACCGGCGCAACATGCGTATATGGGTCAGGAGCCTCCACATGAAACCACCGAACATAAACGCGCTTCCCCCAAATTGAACGTGTTTTGCGCTGAATCCAAAGATACTGTTTTCGGCCCTTTCTTTTTTCACGAATCCACTGTTACTGGAATCCCTTATTTAGACATGCTTACAGAGTGGTTTTTTCCTCAGAAGAGGCGGCGGGGGACTTAATTTTCCAGCAGGATGATGTGCCACCCCATTGGCACCTAGCTGTTCGCGGATACCTGAACGAGGCGTTGCCGCAACGCTGGATTAGTCGAGGAGCAGCTGGTGACTAGGCACTTCATCTCTGGACCCCAAGAAGCCCGGATCTTACCGCGTGCGATTTTATTCTATGGGGATACATAAAGGATCAAGTGTTTCATCCACCATTGCTGGCTAACATTGACGACCTCAAAACGAGAATTTCGGACGCCATCCAAACAGTAACACCGGACATGCTGACAAGAGTGTGGAACGATACAGCTTGACACTTAAAAATAAAACTTCAGTTGTTGATTGGGTTTTGGATTTTAATAACACCATGCGGTTCGGGTGTAGGTGTTAATGATGGTCATATGCTACCTTGATCTTTAACTTGATGGATAGGGAAGTTGAAGGCACATACCGTACCTAGGAACTTGAACGAATAAAGAAAGCTACACGGCAGCCGGTTGGAATCGAGGCCTCAACCTCACTGATTGCGAGGCATAATAACAGCTTCTCTCTATAACTCGAGGACTATGGAATTAAAAAATACTGTCAAAGCCGACCTACGTGACGGCTTACGGTGTGAGATGCCCTGGGTTCAAATATAGGCTCAGGTTCATTTATATTATGAGTCGAGTTAAGCGTAGTATGTAAGTTACTTTGCCGCTAAAACGAAAAATACAAACACTGGGCGTTAATGAATTAAATATTGTGTCACAATAACTCAGTTCCATTATGTCCACTTACTTGCTGCTATCTCACACTGTGGGCAATGTACGGGCGCAGGATCGGTGCCAGACCGGATCCGAACCAGAAGTGACTCGCCTCGCATGCAGTCCGTGTCATGGCTTCTCTTTCTTTCTATCTTTATCCCCCTCCTTTTCCACGCTCTCTCGCTCTCTCTCGCTGCACGTTTATTTCTGTTCGCGGCCGCAGAAAAAGATCACTTGCTGACATCGGCTAACGACTTGTGTGGCACGGGCTCCACTGGTATGGCACGGCTAGGCCTAGATACGACTAGAAACTTAATCGTAAGCAGAGCAGCTCATTTAGCTACCGACGTCGATCACCTACTGGTATAGGCGATTCACGGTAAAGTGAGCACTTTTGAAAGCCCTCTCATTTAGGATAATATTCAATAAATATATTTTATTTTAGCCCTAGACATTAACCTCTGAGTCCGATGGAATATATACACTGTGTTTATTACTTACATAGCAACAATTATTTTAAAAGGTGGTTAAAGGATTTAAAAAATTGCTGAAAAGAAAAAGTAACTAGGGCTTCAAAAGTGCTCACTTTACCGTTAACAGCCTATATAGGCTATTCACGATAAAGTGAGCACCTTTAAAAATCCTTCCAGCAGGCAAATTTACCAAAAAATTTTATTTTTATTGTGGCATCAGAAATTAACTTTTGAGAGCTATGTAATGTAGACCAATACACCGTGTTTGTTAATAATATGGAAATTATGAAAGGATACAAATAAGCCGAAATTAACTTTTAAATACGACCTTAAAAAGTGCTCATTTTACCGCGAACAGCCTATAGTCGCGCCAGAAGGACGGAAAGCGCGGGAGCACTGGAGAAGTTGACGCTCTGGCTTTGTGTATCAACTCGCTTTTTATTTTGTTATGCTTCTACCTGGAGCTATTTTACGCGTATGCTTTGTAAAGCCTCTGTCACGATACAATGTTGTGTACATCACATGCTCCGGTGGAATCTTCGGTGAGGCCTGCTACCCAAATCTGCATACAAGCAGGTATGGAGGTTTCTCTGGGCCTAACCTGTCGCACGATACTCGCTGCCAAACAAGAAAATGTGCTCTCATTTTTCTTGATTTTACTTCTGCAACTGTGATTCCAGGACGATCTTCACTTACAGCGTCTGCAATATTCGCTAATGCATGGAGCCTTATTGTTTTGTTCTAATAATAGTAACATTTTGCGTTAAATAGACACGAATTGTGTGCTGTTATTGTCAGATAATACTGTTATAGCAAAATACAACAATTTTTCCGTTTTTTTTTTTTGCTATTTAATTTACTTTTGTTTACTGGCCCTAAGATTTTTTCCTGTTTCTCCAGACAAAATAAACAGAAATGACAACTGTCGTAAATATGAGCACGCTACCGCCACCCTCTCAGCAGACGGCTAAATCTTACATAGAACAATCCATAGAAGCGGCCACCTAAGCTTGCATGGAATCTTCCATCGTGACACGCGGGCTTAGCAAGGGAGCGCTAAGGACGGCGACACAGGCACACGTCGCCTCTTCGCGCAAGGCATTGAACTGGCGTGCAATATGCCCTTCTTGTATGGCTCAATCATGGAACTAATAGGCGACCCATTTATTTTTTAACACAATAATGAAAATATGCTATACATCACTATAACATTATAAGTGTTTTCTTCCGGAATATTTATACCCCAAATTTCACTTTTAAAGCACCGGTTAACCTTTAATTTACACACAGTAAAAAAATACACTTAAGAGGACAATCGAGAAACTGATTTCACTAATTTCATTGATGACTTATTTCATATACACGCACATACGGGTATAACTCGTAGCCAAACAATTCAGGAGAACGTTCTAGGATTTTTCACTTAAAAGTTTTGTGTGCCTTTTCTTCTTCGTGCTGAAGTTAGGCAGGTTCCTTATTTATGACAATTCCGTGCTTTGAAATACGAACAATCATTTCATATTTAACTCGGGGGACAGTTTTTCTCCTGTTTGCAGTATGGTAATTTTTTTCGGAAATACTGGGTAAACAGGTGTCCAAACATGCTACGCGTGTTGTTTTCCTTGGTGTAAGCAAGGGCAAAGTTCAGAAACACGCTGTGCTTTTTTACTGAGATCAAAACTGAGCTATTCCATTCTGCCACATCTGTCTTGTGAACCTTCTTTCCTCCCTTTTATTTCTTAGCCTCTTTCTCCCTGCTCTACCTAGTACGCTCATTCTCTTTTCGCCTCTTTACCCCGGCACAAAATCTTCTTTTCAGAGGGGGTTAAAAAAATTTTAATTAATGATATGGATAAATCAATGAAGAACTTTCAGTCTCAACTTGCGAAAAACTGTATAAGTACACGCAGTTTAAACAATGATAATTTCAATATCAATATATATATATATATATATATATGCACTCGAAGAAGTAGCCCAATTATCACTGAATACGATCTGCTAGGAAAGATGTTGGCATTATTGTGAAACGAATGTACTCTCTACCACGTGAAAAGTTGGAAAACGGAGCCTTGTAAATCAGTTATCGCGCTGTGTACCGTGACGTACGACGATGACTTAAAATGTGTGATCATTCCTCTAAGCATTGCGTATGATCGTGATGTATCCTTGATAAACAAATACGTGAATCCGTTTCTCGCTGAAATGCTGCCTTTCGTTTTGTAATATTTTCATCGTAACATGCAAAACTTTATAGGTTGTAGCATAGTATGGTGTAAAATTATGTTGAATGACGAGCATCGCTGAATTTATGGAACACGAACAACATAGTGGTGGCCCAATGAATCTCCCTCTTCCCGACTTGCAAAATAGACGTTAAATGTTCTAACCACTGCACCAAATGGGCAGAAATTTTACATCATGTAGGTTATTAAATAAGGCCATCACAGACTATTGCACTGAAATGGGCAGACTCTGCATTGCTCTGTTTGCACGATTTTTAGTAGTGTTGTTATTTTTGGTGTGCAAGGCGTCCTTTACATTCACTTTCATGGGATCTATAGCAGACCATACTTACTATAATCAATATTTACTTTTTCTAGAATAGATTTCAAACAATTTGCCATGGAATCTTTTTGTGATCAACTGCCCACCGACGTTTTTATTTGTGGCCTGCAGTTGTCTTCAAAAGCCTCTCCACTCAGGCGTACTAGCTACGCAACAATGTGAAAGCACCAGGAAATCAGAAGAAGCTGAAGTTAAATATAATTGGTGTAAGATAATCACGTCCAATCTTTTACATATAGGCCTATAGTTTTACGTATTCACGCCTTCATGAAGTCATCGTAAGTTACAGTTTTTCAAACATTACGGCATTGCGAAGACAACAAACATTNCTAAAAATCTTGTGTTAAAAATATATTTCTATATACAGCATTTGGCTTAACAGGCACTGAGCTTACAGAAGCACAATGACATGGAGGTATCGATGCACGGCCAGTATATGCGGAGGCATGACAGGGCTACGTCGCTACGTACATGAGGCGAGAACAAGGCTAATATTCTCCGTAAATATACTGCTGGCCATTAAAATTGCAACAATAAGTAAGACGTGAGCTATTACAACCAGATTTATTGAACATAATACCCATCATTCACATTGATTACTCTTGCAGCTCGGTATGAGGTACGGAACATGGGGAAATCAGTATTTCGTGGCTTCACCACGGGCGTCAATAACCACTGGTACACGACGCAGTATTGAAAGTAAGACACTTCGAATGTCCGTCTGGGGTAACTCCTCCGATGCGTGCCCAAAGTTCATCCGTTGTAGCCGCGGGTGTCCTGTGCCAGGCCAGTCGTCGTTCGACCATGGACCACACGTTTCTGATGGGCAATAGATCCGGTGAATTCACAGGTCAAAGAAGCAGTGTGACGTATTAGTTATCCAGGAACCATCGGAAGTTATGTTCTACGTGTTGTCGCGCATTGTCCCATTGGTACAGAGCTCTAGGCTCTGGCGTAGAGTAAGGCTCACCCTGAAGATAGGGGACAGCAAAAGGCTCAAACAACTACGCGTTGTGAATCAACGTAGTAGCGATGCGGACTAGGCGCGAGAGGGGTTAGAATCCGATGACACTCCATACCATAACTCCAAGTGCTGGGCCGGCATGACGGTGCATTAAGTAGGACTCGGCCAGACATGTATGCGGCCATCGTGGTGCTGCAAGCAGAAGCGGCATCCGTCAGAGAAGACGATGGCACTCCATTCGTCCCTCCAGGTTCGCCGTTACACGCACTACTGCAGTCGCAGGCGCCTGTGGTGTGTAGTTAGTGACAGACTGGAGAAGATGCTCTGATGCTACAGACGGTGACGAAAAGAGCGTGCAGGCACGGATTGATGTGCCACATGCTTGAACTCCTGAAAGAGGATGTGTAATGTGGCTGAATGGTCCGTAATGGCCATGTGCACCAGATATCTGTCCTCGTGCTCGTTGGTGCGACGAGGACCGTTGTCTTCCTGCACGTTCTCAGCCAGGGGAAACACAATGCTACTACCTCTCAGCAGGTTTTTCCTCTCTCCAACCTCCACTTATGTACCGCTTATCCGTGTCGTCATTAGTGCAAGTTCTGTGCCACTCGGCTGAATAACTAATAACGCCATTGTCCGACCCTGCTCTACACATTCCCCCAATGTGTGGTCCTTCAGGTGCATCCTTCTTGATGTTGCAGTTAATGGCCAGTAGTATATTTAATTAATGTGACCGAATGCGATGATTTGAGCATAAGTCAGTAACTTAACTCAGAGCCGGCAAAATCAAAATGTTCGGGGGATGATTGAATACTGAAATTGTACTGGGAGGCGAATTGTAACAGTTTGTACTATTACAAAACCATGTCATTGATGATACTAGAAATAGTTAAGCAGGTTAGTACTAGTACAAGTTTAAAATGCAATAAAAAACCCTGCTGGAAAATTGGGACTGATTCTTTTCTCAGCTGAAAACGGAGGATTTACTTTGGACGCAGTTGATGATATGAAGAGGATTAGCAAAGACACCCATTGCACAACACTATCAACGTTCTTTTGGAAGGAAAATGGGAAAAACGCATGAGATATAAAATAAAGGAAAAATCTCTTTCCCCCTTTCACACTGCAGTTTGTTAGGATAGAATCCACGATCTCACAAATGTAAGTCAAGTGTGTTCCAAAAAATGCCCAGACAAGTTAGTTGCACGCTTAGGGAGGTACGAAATAGAGCTATCTGAAACGCAACGCCTTCCCTGCAAGAAAAAAACTGCTAGCATTATTCAAAACATAATGCTTATTATTTAAATAAAGTAATACTTCTACATTTTTAGGCCGCATATGACTTACTGCGTACAACATCGGAATACATTACTTAAAATTTGCAATAAATTAAATATGATAAAATTATATATATTTTATTTTATAACTGCCCTATTGTTGATAAAACTCATAGTTGCAAATGTTTTCCAGGTTGAAACAGTATAGCCGAAAGTGATTAGGAATCTATATNGTTGTTGATAAAACTCATAGTTGCAAATGTTTTCCAGGTTGAAACAGTATAGCCGAAAGTGATTAGGAATCTATATTCACAGTAGAATGCGCTGCCTTCAGAAATAATGTAATGACAGTCCACGCGAAAGTAAAACTGACGTTCACAAACATAACACCCGAGGCAAAAATAGTTTGATTGCCAACTATAAACAGGCCTACGTCTGCCCAAGTCACTTTGGACAAACAAGAACCATCAGCTGACAGGACGTCAGTATTTTAGTCGCCATGATCACGCTGAGCTAAAAGGAGACGAAATTTAATTAAAAAGGCTCCGCAACACTTGATCGGCGCTCGCACATTATGGGTTGGACTCGAACTAGTACCTGCCCTGCCTCCTCGCCTGCTGCTGTACTCGCTCTGTTGCAAGTTTTTACAAGGCCACGCAGTAAATAAAGCCTGTGTTCCACGATAACATTTTCCTTACAAGCTCGGGCGCAAGTTTCTACGAGACCTGCTACCATAGCCTGCTTGCAAGCAGACATGGAGGTTTCTATGGAATTACCTGTTACAAAATACTTGCTGCCACACAAGTAAAGGCGAGTGCATTTTTAATTATTTTAATTTTGCAACTGTGGTTTAGGAACAGTCTTCACTCACGATTTCAGCATTTGTCCATTTACGCACAGAGCCTAATCGTTTTGTGTGTTAAATAAACACAATTGTTTACCGTAATTTTCATACAATGCTGTTTTAGCATCAGCAAACATTCTCGTGGTTTTTTATTTACCATTAATCTCGCTTAATTGTCTTATCGCTGTTTCTCAAAACAAAATAAATAAAATTACAATTATTCTTAATACCACGTTCCACCACCTGATTGGCTAAAATTCAACATTGTAGGAAACCTTCTAACGAAAATCGCAAACATCCAATAACGAAAACTTCTACGAAAACGGCCAGCAGATGGCCAGATTTCCATAGAACCATCCATACAATCTTTCGTGGAATCTTCCAAAGAATTTTCCATTGTGGTACTTCGGCTTCAGAATTCACAGGTGAAACTGCCACTTATCTCACGAACTCCAACTACACACGTCAGCAAAATGGCGTCATTGGCCAGAAACGATGTCGGATCGCAAAACAACGCCTGATAACCTACTTTTCAGCCGGCAACCCAGCCAATATGGATGGAACCTTTCTCTGCGCGTCGTAGCCAATCACACACAAGGTCCGTTCCCAGGGCCTCGCGCAACCAATCAACGAATGGGGGTACGTCCACATCAAACGAACTGCCACGCCATTTCACTTCTGTGTACTTATACTAGGCCTTGTACAAAAGCCGATATAGCAGTTAGTTGGCATGCTATAGCAAAGCAGATACTGCCAGCGCAAATGAGCAGGCGTAACTAACGAACCACATTCGTCAAAAGTTATTATTTCTTAAGCACATGTTAACATTACATAATATTCGGAAGAAGATTTATTGCAATTTAGAACAGTTAAAATTAATTTTGGAGTGAATTCATCCTATTAAATAGGTCCCTGTGAAGGCGTGATTTGTAACGTCCCGTGTAATGGTATTGCAAATTGTTCCGCAACACGAAAACGCTTGGCATTCAAATGAAAAAAAAAACGGATTAGAGTTTTGAATTTATCCCCACAAAAGCATGCTATTTTGCCCTGTAGGGCGACTTTTTACAAATATACCTCACGAGATTTTACTTTCAGATATTGTCTATCAGTAAATCAATTCCATTAAGTAATTTCCCTGCGTGAAGCAATCTTTAAGTCTCAGAAATGTTTACTATTTTAAGTAGTATCACAAAACAGTAATCTCCAAATCTTCTATATTAATTGATGTTATCGTATTTGAGTACCATATGAGTGGATTTGAGCCTCATGAACGACAGCCCGCTTGGTCCAGAGAGAGTTGGTATGTACGGAAAGCACCTACTTGTAACTCTAATAAAGGGTACCGTTCTGAAAATGCAGTATGATTAGCTTTAAAAGTTAATATGAACCCTTTAGTATAAAACGTTTGCACAAATGTTATTATGCCGAAAGTATGAGTGGTAGTGTGCAAGCAGTAGCCGACAACGCACACTAATGGCATTAATAACAATCAAACATGTTCTGTTTCACGTCCGAGAGCCGTGGTCGTAGTTCAGCTCTGAGTGGCTCTGCTAGCCGTCTGGAAGTTAACGTCAAAATACTCTATCTAGTGCCACCTTGCTTGAAGAAGGCAAACCATTTTTATATGGCTGGCGTCAAAAAATAAACATAAGCGTAATTTTGGTTTTCTACACAGCTCACGTGCCAACTGTGCGACGTGTGATTTCTTGAAATTTTACTAATCATGATTTTCAGTTAAAATTCTTATATTTACGTTTAAAAAAACTTTAATCTGTTTTGAGCTGTAGCTTAACATATAAATTATGTAGCGTGTTAAAATTTGTACTTAAAAGACGAGCAAATTAAAATTCCTTTAACTGGTTTCATTACTTTTTGAAAAGTAATTTTCTTCCATTGTCAAACTTTTTCCAAAGAGTATAATTTAACACCACGTCGAAAAATGATGTTTCATGCTAAAACTGTAGAAAATAATTTTAACTTCTTGAACGCTTTTGAAGTGACGGAGTCGGTCCACCGACGAATCGTCTTACAAATCATACGTAAAACAAATTTTAAAAATCTGGCGGCTGTAGACCTTAATGGGCTCAGCAAACGATGTAAGCGAAGTTAAACCAAGTCATCTAGCGATCTCACATTTCACGAAGGGCTGCTTGAGTCAGGTTTTTAATTTTAAGTTCACGATGTTATTTGTTATATAATCATATTGATCACTGTGCCAGCGCCCTGGGTGTGATATTATTGTAACCTCTTGATATAATCTTGAATGACTTAATGTTTAAAAAGTCGCACATTTGATTAATAAAAAATTTAAAAAAGGCAACAGACAAATATTGATTTAGTTTGATGTGAAAATAGGGATGACTGTGATGATATTTGTTTGCTTTAGCCATTTCTGAGATTAATATAATGCTGCTTGCGCACATGGTAAACGTCATCAATACAATAGTCATTGATACAGCTATAAAACTTCCATGTTCTTAACATTGGCATGGCTACTTGCCACTGAAGAGTTCGCCGCATATAAAAACAAAATACTTTGCACTTAACAGTCACGATTTGTCACCGAGTGGGGGAAGAATTCCTATGAAAAGGTGAGGATGTAAATTGTACGAGGCTGAAGTGGGATGAAGGTCTCTATTTGAGACAAATGTTGCAATACAGTGATCCATAGCAAACCCAGGCATTTTGAACTCAACGACTGAAATGATTGTGGTGAAAAGCGCCAGTATTAAAAAAAGTGAAATATAGAAGCTCGTACAGTTAACGTTGCCAGCAATGTGCTGTTAGTGCATTGTTTGTAGGAGAAAGCGGTACTGGATTGGTGACTAGTTGTGAGGGGCTTGTAGAGCACGTGGGCCGGCAACTGAGGAAGGTACCGGCCGACCTTGCCTGCTGCAAGGCCGCCATGACGTGCGTGTGTGTGTGTACAACGCATTCCTCCTGCAGCCCGACGGGAGGAAGGGGCGAGAATTGGGTGCGAGTTGCCTTGAACTCCAGTTTGTAATGTGATACTGGAAGTGAACGTGTCTTTTTAAAATGTTCTAAAAACTTGCCCTCCAAACTTCAACTACAGCAAATGTCACATTTCAATCAGCACACAAAAAAAAATCTAGCTATTGATGTTCGATATTTTCTAAACATCACTAGTTAAACATTCGATGTTAAATGTTTTACCATCGATGTATTTGAGTGACATAGCGATTTAATAATTTTGTACTTTTTTTTTTCAATTGTTCATAAAATTCTAAGAAAGAATTACATTATGTTTAATTCAATTGTATTTAACGTGTGTCAAAGAAAGAATTGTGCACTTTTTATTTAAATTAACTGCAAAAAAAATTTAATTTATTACTTCAGTAACACAAAAGTAGTATCGAATTTTCGCGGTTATGTCACCACGTTCTTCGACAGTGCACATTTAAATACAGAGAATGGTGCTAGATTACGATTATGCAGGGGAAAAATACAAAATAGAAAGAACATAGATCTCAAACGTGCTCAGTTAACGGAATATAGTCTATAGTCCATTCACAGTTTTTTCCAACTTTTCTGAAACCCTGTTAAAGTTCTAATTCCAGGATATTACTCCGCCTCATGCAAACAAAGTTTAACTAAGTCTAGAAAATTACACAAAAGGACAACGTACCGCATTCATGCGTACTCAGTTCAATAATATCCTGCATATGAACTTTTTCTTACTCGGCATTACTAACAAACCAATAGTCTCACTGTTTTTATTTATTTTAATTACAAATGAAATGTTACAATTTATTAATCAAATATGAAAAATGTTAAATTTAATAAAATAAAATAAAAGTACTTTTATATTAACAGAGGTATAAAACGCTTTGCCACATGACGTATTTAGCAAACAACCAGATAAGTCATACATGGGTTGATTTTTCCAAGGTTTAATTCAAAAAGTGTGAAGAAACCGCGATAAGACTACAACACCTATATTAGACGGAGGAGTTTTGTGTTTTGTAACAAAACAGCGATGCTTTCATAAACATCGATGTATTAAGTTCGATGATTTTTTGCCATCGATGTGTTAATCTCGATGCTTTATCCCATGCCAAGGGCGTCTTCCTGACTGCACTCTAAACTCGAATCAGTGGAAAACCACTGCTTCGCAGTGAAATTCAACTACTCGAATCAGTGAAAATGGCTCTTAGAATCGGTGGAAAACCACTGGTTGTTCCAGTGAAACAATTTGACTGAATTAATAAGTTACATGCGGTGATTTAAATATGGTTTTATTTAATTTCACCAAATAACTACGAGAAATATACATATTTCCGATTGTCACTGTTTGTATTGTAGTAGTAGGCTTACGTTCCTTTCGGAGACAAATGGGTTCTGGGATAGGATCCTGGACCCGTCCGCCATCTTGGTAGGCGCGGCCGGTGGCCTTGTTCATCTTCCCCCTCGTCACTCCCAATCCACAGCCGGCCATTCCAGTGACCCATAACCCTAGCAATGATTTTAATTAAAAAATTTATAAAAAATATTTTAATAATAAATTAAAAATTATCGACTCGCCACTTTGGATTTTTATTGATTTTCCTAGAAAGATTCACGGTCCAAGGACGAGGCACAACATTTGCGCAGCAGCTGTGCATTCCTCCACGCGCATGTCCAGTCAGGTTCTGACCTGTCGCAAATGTACCACTGCTGGTCGTCGTAAAGTTTCGCCAGCTTGCGCAGCGAAGTACATCCGTACTCGAACTGCACGTCGATGATTTCAACTTCGTTTTTGCACAAATCACGTAACCATTTTTTTTGCTCGGGTCCCATCATGTAAACCGGTCCTTGCGGATACTGCATTAGCAAGTCGCGCAGCACGTTTCCCCCTTGGTGGTATGGATGGAATCTTGCCTTCGTCCCACTCTAGTCAGTGGTGGTACTTGGTCAGCCAGTCGTTCAACTTCTTGTTTTTCTCGTACAACATTTTCCACAAATAAGGGGGTTGGAAAGAGCGCATGCGTGTTTTGCCATTGTCGTATCAGGACACTGCAATCTCCTTGAGCACGTAGCCACTCTGGCTCTGGAAGTCTTGCAGATTACAGTAATCCTGCTGCTATCTATGATCGAAGCCGACTAAACAGATATCGCTTATAGCCCATCGTATTTATACCCTCTGCGGCATTCACGAAAATATCTTGACGACTATGTCTCGACAATTGTACAATGCGAGTCGGCCGTCAAGTATCAGACAGAAAGCGTACGTGTGTGATGGTATATTTCCATGTGTAGTGAATTCGATTCTGCAGTCGATCACATTCGAGGTGATACACTCGTCCTGTTTATTAACGTCAAACACCACGAGCGAGGCCAAACTCTTGAAGGTATCTGGGCTCAGTATCGAGGATTGGGTGGGCCCATAATATGCATTCCAGAATTGAGCATACATTTGATGTGCCAGCAAGTACTGTACATTTTCAAAGTTCATGTTCATGCCCATGTATGGATAGTATTCACTGTTCAAATATATTTTCACATTTTCTATTTGACATGTGTAGCCCAACGATGATGTACCTTGGTTTCTCCAGGCTTGTGAGCAATCCAGAGTAGGTCTCCAGACTCCACGACCTGAAAGCCACATCGATGTTTCTGCCATCTTCCACATTCTTCAGCATATTGATGCGTTCGGTAGTACTCAGCAGAACATGAGGCAGCATCAATTCAATAGACTGTAGCTTCAGTTCCACTGTTTACAGGTTTCCCGTCATACCCACGATGGTATCTGTGTGCGTATTGACTAGGAACAGTACCAGTTCTTGCTTCGAATTAATTATAATAAGTTTGTAATCTTCGGCGAATCCCAGCAAAATCGCTAGAGGAATGCAGGCCTTGAATTTCCCTCCGGGGTATATAGGAACACCGTAGTCATCTTCTATCCCCCAGCCTACCGTCTTGGCTGCAGACAGTTCGTTCGGCATAAGAGAGAGGTAATTTTTGATCGCAGTCGTTATGCAGACATCTATCATCTGGTATATCTCGACACAGTTGAGCAAATACATGATACGGCCGATGAGGTGGAGAATACCATTCCTCGTCATTTTCGTCGATGCTGAGTTGGATCCAGCTTCTTTCATCAGTTTCCTCCTGAATCGCAGGAATGACTAACAAGAAAGAGTGCAGATATCTTGGTGTTGGACCACTATCTGAAATTCCGATGGTATTGTGTATGGTCCGATCAGGAATGGCTGGTATGCATAAAGTTCCACTTTCGTAATGCTGTCTTCAAAAACGACCAGCTCGTCAATGTTTATGTAATTTTCCATGGCGAACGACCTCAAACAAAAGACTGCGAAAGTAAATCTCGTTGGCAATTGAATACCTTGGTGACCTGTGGTGTACTGATTGCCGATTGGATGTGCTGCTTTGTTTTATTGCTTCTATTCACTGTAAATCTTATTCCCATATTCTCGAATGCAAGCTTGGTCTGATTTATTCATTTCGAATGTTCACCAACTCTCTGCACTGTCGACGACTGTCACTACCACCTCGTGTGCTCTCTTCGTGATGACCAGAATGTAAATGATGCTTTGCAGTGCCATGACCAGTTTAAAAACCTGGAGTAACCATCGGCGAAAACTCGTGCAGCATGTTGCTAGGCCTACTGTTGAGGTAGATACCGCTTGCCAAATTACAGTTTATTCGTGTCATATTAACCAGCAAGATGTTTGCGACGATTCGTGGATTTTTCCAGCTTCGTATATGCGTGAATCGGACCCCAGTATCATTCCGATGGAATCTGGTTTCGTAAAGTCGATATATTCGCTGCATCTGATGATGCTCGTTAGAGGATTGGAATTTCCACATAGTTCGAATTCTGTGTCGGGATACAGCAAATATTCGATGAACCTTGCAATATCGTCTAACTCGCATGATCCAACATTATCGCTTTTCACGAGATACAGGGGATGGACAAAATAATATGAACACCACGCAATATAGTACATTTTGTTGCATGTTGGCAACACTGCTTCCGTGTAAATAATGCGACGCGTATGTATTGCACAGTTTACGTGCCAAGTATTGTAGGTTATATTTCAGTGTATTATACGCTTTGTTCCGCGACGGTTAAAACAAGCGATCGGTGAAATGTGTGATCTCTCAGACTTCGAAAGAGGGCAAATCGTTGGTGCTCGGTTAGCGGGAGCGTCTGTGACGAAAACAGCTAAATTGTTTAACGTTTCACGAGCGACAGTATCCACGGTAACGACAGCACACACAAAACATGGTAAAACATCATCGGGCGAACCCCAAAGTTAACTGACAGAGACCGACGAACATAAAAAATAATTGTGGCCAGACAACATAAAACTACCGCGGCAAAAGTGACAGCAGAAATTCAACACTCACTTGAGTAATACTGTTTCGACAAAAACAGTACGGCGGGAGCTCCAGAAAGCTAACATTCATGGAAGGGCTGCAATTGCGAAACCCTTTATAACGGAAGCCAACGCTAAGCTGCGAAAGAAGTGGTGCCACGATCATAAAACCTGGACACTTGATGATTGAAAGAATGTGGTATGGTCCAATGAATCATCGTTTACATTGTTTCCTACAAACGGCCGGGTTTATGTATGGAGAACCCCAAAAGAAGCCTATGATCCGGACTGCCTGCTTCGTACAGTCAAGCGTGGGGGAGGTTCAGTTATGATTTAGGCGGCTATATCGTGGTATTCAGCTGGTCCTCTCATTCAGATCACTGGCCGAATTACTCCGAATGAATATCTTTACAGCCTCAATGATGAAGTTCTTACTATGACTAGCATATTGCTGCCAAACACTGCCATATTCCAAGATGATAATGCGCCCATACACACAGCCAAAAAGGTTCAGTCTTGGTTTGAGGAGCATTAGAATATCGTCAAACATCTTCCCTGGCCAGACCTCAACATAATTGAACCGTTATGTGGAGTTGTAGAGCAGAGAGTGAGGAGCAGATTTCCATCTCCAACATCACTGAAGAAATTGGTGGATATTTTGGTACAAGAATGGTACAACATTCCGTTGGAAACTATTCAGACACTCTACAAATCTATTCCGCGAAGAATTGCAGCTGTTCTAAAAGCAAATGGTGGCCCAACACCTTATTAATAAATAAATTATTGTGTATATGTCAGGTTTTGATATTATTTTGTCCATCCCCTGTACATCTTGCAGTTTTTTTCAACGATATTCGGTATCGCATTGAAGGTTTAGAAATTGACCAAACCTATGCGCCATTCCCCCTCCATGTCAAGTGGAAGAAAGTGTACAGCATGCAGCTCGGAGCTACGATCGATCAAAGTAAGCATTGTCGACATGACTAATGGTTTCAGGTCCATGTATGGCCATTTTATTCAATTACTTGTACGAATGAACAAGAAAGCGAATACACTAGTATCGGCAGTTTCACGTGTTCGGCGTATGTTCCATCTCATAGCTGTAAGTCGGGCTGCAATTTTTCAGGTACAGTCGCAGCTCGGGCGGAGGACGTAAATTACCGAAACTGTCGTAGTAGTCTGCACATTTGCCACGTTTGACATAAGTTACCCAGTGCGTACCAGGACCAGCTATTTTTTCCAGGTTGATTATGGCACATTCGTCATATATGGGTTTAGGGGGCAAAGTATCTCACATGAACACTCTACAAAAATGAGGTATCTTCAATTTGCGTGCAAACAGTTAATAATCCATTTTGGTGAGCTGCCATTTGTATAGAGATTTCATTATTGCCTCTTCCTGCTGTGTCGCTTTTGCACACATCCTCCTCCTCCTCCCACTGGGTATGNGTATAGAGATTTCATTATTGCCTCTTCCTGCTGTGTCGCTTTTGCACACATCCTCCTCCTCCTCCCACTGGGTATGGCTAGGTAGAGGCCTTAGCCGATATTTTTTACGTATGGCTATAGCTTCCATATTTGCTGTGTGCCTTTGGGCCTCCAACATCTGCTTCCCTTTGTTCGATACTGTGTTGACGGCTCAGGCGATACTGCTCATGGCTCTTATTAGGTCCCTGAGGGCCTGAGTGCAGGAAAAACTAGTGGAAAAAATCCGCCGGTAAATGTTTTCTTGATCTTGCATGCTTTTCATCCTTTTTTGCCACTTTTCGTTTCACTTTCACCTTCCGCTTGCTCTTCGCCCCCATGCCCATCTTTACTTTGGCCTTCATCACATTGGATACACCCCACACTGCTATCTTTTCTTCGAGCCCAGTTTCTGACGATTTTGTTATCTCGTTGGCCTTCAGTGCGAGTATCTTGTTTGCCTGGTGCCGAGCTTTTAGATCTTTGTTCAGGTAGTAAGCGATGTTGTGTTGCTTGCACGCCTCGTCCAGTGTGTTGATGACTGTGTCACAGTGTGGTAGCCTCTTAGCTATCTTCGTTCCCGGCCCGCAGAACTTGTAGCCGGTAATGTGCAGCTTGAACAGTAGTTTGTTGATAAGCATATTGACGATCCTGCTTCCAGATATGGTCTTACCTCTTCGAGACATCATGGTGAACTGACCTAAAAACTTGTAGATACACTCGTTTTATACATTTTTGTTTCAGTATTATTCCAGACTTGGAACAGTACGAATGTATCACATAATCAATATGCCATTTCAGTACAAACTCTGTCATAGGCAGTTTACTCAAAGTGATAATTTTAAGAGACATTATACAACTAAGAAAACATGCTTAATGTCATCAAGGGGCATGTTTATACTGCCTCCTCCTACTCCTCCTTCTACCCCTTCTACTTCTACTTTCCTCCTTCTACTACTCCTCCTACTTCTATAACTCCTCCTTCTGGACCTCCTTCTACTCCTCCTCATACTCCTCCTCTTCTTCATCATTATCCAATGTATGGTAGAAAACAAGCAGAAGAAAGCAGTTTACAGATCGTCAAGCAAGATGTCTCTCCACCCATATGCATACATGCTGAAGATGACCCTATCTCCCGCGAATCACGACATGGAAGCCTATTTCCGAATACAGTGCGCTGCATCATCACTGGACCATCAAATTGTAGGAAACTGCTGGAAGAATAGAATGGTCTTCGATTGGAGAATGTGTTCCTGTAGTCCAAATAGTTTGTTGGAGACTCACGACTAAACCTATAAAAGATAGCAACAGTAACTATTTGTATTCAGTACGATGTCGGTTATTGCTAGCGAACTGCATCGAGTAATACAGTCGGTTCACTTGAAGTATTTGCTTGCCAAGAGAGCTAGACTTTCTCGCGACCTTATAAATTAACAAATCTTTAAGCTCATTATTCGCTGTATCGATGTTCTCAGGGAGAGCGACGGAGCGCCCATAGTCGTGAAGACCGTAGTCGACGATACTGCTGAGCCTTTAAAGAAAAGGAAACATGATGATTTACAAACAGACCGGGATGAATGATCGGATGTGGATTTGGCACACAAGAAAAAGGTGCGGAAGAAAGCCCTGAAATCTAATGTTCTGGCTCGATGGTACCTACGATTGTACATATCTCGTAATAATGATACGATGTACGGTGTACACAGGAATAATGATAGATGGTTCCTCAATGCTGATGAAATAGAGTTTCTACCAAGTGGGATAATCCAAGTAGGCAATTACAAGACATGTGGAACACCCGGCTTTACGAATTTATATTTCGCAAGGAACCCAGGAAATTTACAGAATCCAACCTACTAGAATACAAGACTCTGCTCTATCTCATGCACGCGCTTTACCAAGATAACAATCCAGAAACCGGTGCTTATAAGGACGAAGATCACTAAAAAACCAATATTCTCGCAGATTTCTTCAGTAACTAAGCACTGAAAAGTGGGGACGGTCTGAAGAAGATAGATGGTGACAAGAATATCGACTAAGTGTTTTGGGATGACCCAAATGAACTGGTGGATAGACTACGACTACTGGTCGCTTTGCAAAGGGTTGGAAATTTCTCGCACACCAACAAGATTATATTCATCGTCGAAGAACTGAAGGAGGGAAGCTACAAATAATAAATCGGATGGCAATCACCCACGAACTGCATGCGGCCGCCAGGCGCAATTACCACAGATCCAAGGTCATGATTTGTGGGATGACGACCTGTTTCAAGCCGACCTCGTGGAGATGATACCGTATGCTCGCGTCAACAAGGGCTACAAATACATGTTGACAGTCATCGATCGATGCCTATAGAAAATTCGCCTGGACCAGGCCGGTCAAATCGAAGAATGTATGTGACATCACCGACGCCATGGCGGATGTGTTGCGCGAAGGACACATCCCGGCTAATATGCAAACCGACCAGGGCAGGGAATTCTACAATACAAAGTTCAAGGCCTGGAAAAAGTGTAGCTTAAATCTTTATTCCATGTACAGCAATATCAAAGCATCTATCGTCGATAGGTTCAACAGAACTCTGAAGGGAAAGATGTGGAAGCATTTCGCAGCGAACAGAAACTACAAGTGGCTTGAGCTACTGCCGAAACTCGTCCACGAGTATTATAATACTGTTCATTCTACCACTCGCATGAAGCCCGAAGATGTCGACTCCCTGGTTCAAACCGTGTATGCCATCCCGAAGAGTAAGGACCCACACAAGCCTAAAGCCAAGATCGGCGACCTGATGCGCATCTCCAAACAGAAAGGAGTCTTCGAGAAAGGGTTCACTGCGAATTGAAGCCCCGGGCTGTTTCGTATATGACGTATACGTAACTTAAATCCGAGGACCTACTATTTCGAAGATCTGAACGATGTACCTATCCATGTTGATTTCTACACCGAGGAGATCCAGAAGATGAATTTTCCAGATGTGTATTTGGTGGAAAAAGGGCTGAAATGACGTAATGGAAGAGCGTATGTCAATTGGTGGGGTTTCCCTGCCCGCTACAATTCCTTAGTCGCCGAAGCGGACATCGAGAGGTGAACTCACCATGGAAGAGGCCAATGTATGTATAAAAACTTTTATTCAAGGGCTTATGTGTTTCCTCGTGTCATATTAAATAATTTGTTTTTAATATATGTGTTTTATTTATTTTTTAAAAGATTGACCTTAATAAAATAGTAGATATTAATTATACTCCAGGTTTGGAATAGTGTCTCGTCGACCAAAAAAGTTTGGAAATGAACATGTGACATAGCAAGGAAAAAAATGTTACATACTTAACAAAATATGGACGCGAAATAATTAGTTAAGATATGAAGACCTCCGAGAAAACCACTTAAGCACAGACAGATATGCATTATGACTCCGCCGGGGAACATCCCTGTACGCTGCGGAAGGGAGTCAAGTCGAAGCTGCCAAGGGCTACTGTACGAGACTGATCAAATGTATCATTAAAAATAAAATGACACACTTGGTTCGGTGAATTCCACCACGGAAAAATAGCGATTAATGAACTATTATTCAAATGAAATGCTCAGCTTTCGTAAAAATCATTTTTACGGTAATCTGCTTGTGTAATATGCCGCTCCTGTTAGCATACGGACCATGGTAGTGTTTTTTCTCTCATTCTCAATTATTATCAAACGAAGAAACCTTTTCCTGAAACATATTTTTTGAGAACAGCGCTTTTACCTACTATTATTTTTATGGTATTTTGCACACAAATTATAAAAGACTTTGTTCAGCAGTAATGCAAACATTACATGTACAGTCAAACTGTAGAAAGATTTTTTTTTTCAAAAACATCTGTTGCCTACGAAATTTAAATTGTTTTAAAATGACGACGTTCATTTATATTAACCAATCTCTTAATTTATATGGATTTCGTGTTACGGGATACGCATGCGGAAATGAAATAATCATAGTATTTAATTTTAAATGCAATTAATCTTCCTGTTCGAGTATTACTTTATTGCAGAAATATTGACAGTTAATTAAGTTTCTCAACGATTCCTCATATTGATGGTTAACATTAAGATAGCATTTTTGCGTGGTTTTGATAGTAATCTGTAGAATAAAAAATAACATATTAGTACATATAAGTTTTTTGTTTCTGACAAAAGTAAATGCATCACAGATACTGCGTGTTACATACGTGTCTGCTCACAAATACGTGATCTGGCTAAGAGAGAAGAAACACGGTAATAATATTAAAAACAGATGAAGTCACGGTTTTTTTTCTTTTGCAGCTGCCTACCCAACTGCAATCAAACGTAGGGCGAATATTGTAGGTCTATCTTAAAACTAAGTTTAGTGCATGCACACATGTCAACAATATCTAACCCGTGTCGGTGTGTGTACAGAGCCGCGAGCTTTGACACCTATGTGTATTTGTGTGTGTGTGTGTGTGTGAACGAACGTATGCGTGTATTATAACCTTTCGTTTCCTGCATAAAACAAATTAAATTTGTNCAGTCGTCGTTTGTCCCGTTCTTTCACGATCTTTTTCCGGCCGCAGCGATGTCGAAGATGTGATGTTGTACCGGATGCCCAATATTCACGGTACACTCGTGAAATGTTCGTACGCGAACATCCAAATGTTATCGCTACCTCGGAGATGCTATGTCCCATCTCTCGTGCACCGACTATAANGATGCTATGTCCCATCTCTCGTGCACCGACTATAACACCACGTTCAAACTCACTTAAGTCTTGATAAACTGCCATTGTACAAGCAGCTGCCGACCGCATCACGTTACTCTGATTGGTTCCGTACCTCTGTTACACCCTATATTTTATAACAAGCAACTTGGCAATTAAAAAGACAAAAGATCACCATAGCAATTTCATTCCAGATCCACACAAAAATTATAATAAAACTTGGCGAGAATGTAATGCATTTAATAAATTGCTGTTGATTATAGCATACGTAAAACTATATAATTTACAGATTACCAACTAGTTAACGATTATTTAAAACAATTATAATTTGTAGATTACATTTAAAGCATTTCATTTGACTAGACTGTGAAAAAGAGCAAAAAAAAAAAATGAGAGCATCTTTGTGAGCCCAGCAAAGCCTCCACTTTATGAAAATAACATGTTAAAATATTGAATTAAAAATGCTACATCATGAAGCATTTGAAAGAAAATGAAATAATTCTTGGGCAGCAAACAAGACTATCACAACACTTTAGAACAGGAAACACACAGCAATGCTAGGCTTTAGTTAAAGCCAAAACCAAATTTAGACTGGCGANTCACAACACTTTAGAACAGGAAACACACAGCAATGCTAGGCTTTAGTTAAAGCCAAAACCAAATTTAGACTGGCGACCGAGACCACAATTTTGAAAAAACACTAACCATACTGCATATCCAAAAAAACACATCTATGCAACACAAAACATTAAAACACTAAAAAAAATGCCCAGCTAACATACAAACTCAGAGTCCATGACTCATCTTTTGAATTGCTTAAACTCTCGGCGGTTCAGGCGTCGAAATAAAATACAAAGCGCCTCATCACTGCAATAAGTTCATAGGACGAAAAAATTAGCAATCTAAACCATTACAGCAGCTCTTCAGGTACACGTTCAGGCGACGACCGGGTATAGAATTGGATAGGAACATGGAGTGCAACGACTTTTGCCGTAGGTCAAACAAGTTGGAAGAAATAGCAATTTGAAATTCGACCCTTCTTTACATCTTACAGTTAAGATGAGGTTGATGGTACACCATGACGAATTGAGAAAGTGTTAGTGTTAAACAGTGTACCAAATTGTAATGCCATAGGTCAAATCTTTTCGGAAATTATTGGGAATCAAAAATTGACCCTCCATTAAAAACTCAAGGTTTTGTAATATAAATAGTATGTGACAAATTATCTCTTGAAATATGCTTCGGTGCCAAATGGCAAGTTCCCAGGCTGAAACACATGGAAACGGCCAGCGATCAAATGTAGAAAGCAGCAAAAGTAACCCCCCCCCTCCCAATCTTCCTGTTGTTTGTATTATTTCCTCCAGGGTTTTCGGGTGGTAGCTTCGTGGTGAGGGGCATTCGAAAGGTGAAGTAGATAAGGCTTTAAAAAGAATTCGGCATTCCGTGGAAGTAGTTAAGGATAAGATGGGAATAGACATCATATGAAGCGATTTTTCGAATACCAACATTTTTGATACCCAAAGGGCATGAAAATGGAACCACAGAATGAAGGGTAAAATGTAAGAAAAATAAGTGTAAACGGGGGAATTCTTACACAGCGCTCGAGAATGAATGGGGAAGAACTTACGAAAAAAGTTTTGGCGAAGGAAGCAAATTTTAAAAATCCCCCTTCCTAAATTTTGAAAAATTAAAAAATGGCCGGAGGTGCCCGCCGCTTTAGTGGCGCAAAACTTTCGAACCCCTAAGCGTGCCTACCAAGTCCCGTTGCCGTAGCTCAAACCGTTTAGCAATTTGAAATTCAACCCATCTTAAAAGTCGTACAGTTAAGGTGAGTTCGACAGTACACCATGAGGCAATNGTTTAGCAATTTGAAATTCAACCCATCTTAAAAGTCGTACAGTTAAGGTGAGTTCGACAGTACACCATGAGGCAATAGGAAAGTGATAGGGTTAAGGAACGGGAGAAATCGGAGTGATATGTGTCAAAACCTTTCGGAAATAATGAAAATAAAAAACTGACTGCATTAAAAACTTAAACATTTGGAACATCCCTAGTCTGTGACAAATTGCCCCTTAAAAGATGCTCAGGTGCCAAATTTCAAATTCTTAAGCCAAAACGTGTGGAAACAGCGAGCGATCAAATGTAGAAAGCAGCAAAACATCCCCCAAACCTTAATGCTATTTCTGCTTACAGTTTCGGATGATGGCATAAGGGGGATGGGAGGGGTTCAAAAAAGGAGGGGGTTTAAACAAAATTCTGCATTACACGAAAGTTGTCAAGGATAAGGAATGAAATGCATCGAAAGTAGCGATTTTTCTAAGGAGAATCTTCGGTACCCAAGGGACACGAAAATGCAACCGCCTTAAAGGAGGAGAAAAGTAGGGAGGGGAGTAGGCATGAAATGATAAATGTTTACACACCACTCAAGAAGTTTTGACAAGCAAGGAGAAAATTTTGAAAAATCCGCCCTTGCCTCCTAAAAAAAAAGAGATTAAAAATTTGTTACGGTAGTTAAAATTTCCCCATAAGACACCGCAGCATTCGTATGGGAGCACCTACATCACTCCCCATAGTCGCTTCGGGCACTCTAGTCGATGGCTCCACGCTGCCAGTAAACGCCGTAGCTCACCGAAATCACAAATAAAACTCGCCAGACACCGCAGTTACAAGCAGACTTCAAAACTACCTCCGGTGAGATAAACGGCTGAATGTACACCTACGCTAATTCTTTCTAAATTATTCCACAACTATGCACGCTCAGATATTACCTTATCTATAACTGAGAAGGGAAGAAAGTTGCGACTGTCTCGAATGCCGCCATGCGCGTGCCAGATTTGCCCTGAAAAAAAAATGGAGGAGAGACAGCAGTAGATAGGTTTGGAGAGCTCGGGTACAATGAAACCTGGGAGAGGAACTGATGTGCCGGCCGGACTCCATGTTGAGACGTCAACCGACCCCCATGTTGGATTTGTGTGACCTTGACACATGACCTTTACCTTGATTCTGTTCTGAGGACTTTCAATGACTTTAAAAATATTTTTTTTAGTTCCAAAAATTATAAAAAAAATTTATAAAATATTTATTAATGACTCCAACCAAAATTTTGGTTGAAGTCGACCTTGACCTTGACCCTAATGACATTGAACTCGAAAAATATAGAAGAAATCATAGTCCTTATAATAGTCCATTACTAGCTGGTCACAAGGGGCTAACCGACTAACCATACTAGACAACGACTGACTACACCCAAGACTAACTCCACCGAAGACTGGTTCCTGGCGAAACTGACTGAGCCCAAGACTAGCTCCTGACGAGACCAGTTCCTGCAAAACTGGCTAGACCAACTGACAAGACCAACCTATACAAACAAACGATGATGCACAATTTCGAAATAGTATCCTAAAAAGAGTCTCGTAGCTAACCTCATCGCACAAAATCTTCGCACAATCTTCACACAAAATTTCTACCAGAACTGACCATACCAAAGAGTCATACTAACTTACCAAGCCAACTTACCAAGCCAACTTACCAGGTCAACTGACCAGGTCGACCAACTAGTTGCGAAACATTCCTCAGAAATATTCTTTAAAAAAACATTACTCAATTCATTTGTCTACCATATAGAACTAAGTCTATTTTAAACGACCCGAGTAAGAAATTATAGTTCAGATAGATCCATATAAGAAATTGAATGTATGTTAGTATGTATATGTAACTTTAATTTATTTGCTTTTTACGTACATTCTATATTTCTAATTATTTTGTACATTCGATCTTTACATTTCTCAGATGTTTGCAGATCATCAATAGTAGCCAAAAGTCTCATCTGATATAACCCCTATCCTTCAATTCATCGACTATTGAAGATATTTCAACAATGTGTGAGAAATCCTAATATTTTTGCAGGTTAATAAAATGTCTGAGTCTACCAACAAGTTCATTCGGGTCTTCGGGAGATATGTAACGAGCGTACTTGACGTCTTTTGCCTTCTTCACACCTCTTGTCGAAAGAAACTCGTTGGTTAAATGTGTGGGAACGTCGAGTAAATCATCATACTTCTCATCAGATACTTCATAAACACTGTCTTCTTAGTCATTACCATCAATGCTGTCTTCATGATCGTCTTCTCCATGAAATTTACTTTTATTTGTAGGAGTCGCATGGTCATCATCAGTATTTAGAGCCAACGACTTCTTATTTTGCATTTCGTCGGCTTCATGCCGATGTCTTGCAAGTGTACATTTCACAAATACCGACTTTACCTCAACTCGTAGGTTTCTCATTCCATCATTAGCATTAACTGTCTCGTAATAATCGTCTGTGGAATCAGTACCCATCGATGCAGCAGGAGGTATTGACAACATCGCTTGCTGGCTCTCAAAAGACGAATCCTTGCAGCTCGTGATGTGGTTCTACAATGTACCACCTTGCATAAACTGGATATGCCCATCATCGTAATACTTCATTATGCGAGTTACCTCGTCGTCTGCGAACATTTTATTTCGTGTATTAACATGCGGTAAATAAGTCAACCCATGTTGTCTCGAGTAAAGCAAAGTTGCGTTACCTTTACACACACTAATGTGTATATTTTAATTACCACTTAAACAAAATGTTCTTCCAAAGTTGGCAGCTTTTGCTGAAGATCTTTCCACAGTTGCAAAACTGTTTACCGTGTAATTTTCCAGCATTTAAAAAGGTACATCCATCGAGTTAAGGTGTGCAGCAGACTTCGTACAATCATTGGCTTGCATCACCTTCGTGAAAAAAAAACTTAATTCATTTCCACAGTAGCAACATGTGTATCAACTTGGCCTAGTTATTGCTCTTATATACACTTACTGGCGTTTTATATCAGTGAGAATGAAGAATATTTATGCATTCATTCAAAGACATTTTATCTAGTTCATTGATCAAATTACCATGCAGTTACATCATCAACAGTTTATTCCAAACAAGATCTTTGCTCAGATTTAACTCATGGGCACACTTANACTTACTGGCGTTTTATATCAGTGAGAATGAAGAATATTTATGCATTCATTCAAATACATTTTATCTAGTTCATTGATCATATTACCATGCAGTTACATCATCAACAGTTTATTCCAAACAAGATCTTTGCTCAGATTTAACTCATGGGCACACTTAAAGCAGACAACTGACTACTGTCAGACCGACCCCTCACAACACTAACCCCTCACAAGACTTACCCTTCACAAGACTGGCCTCTCATTGCGGAGTATTTGGTTCTTATTGTGGTGCTGATTGTAGTGCGGTGTGTGTGTGATGTGTGATTGATGAAAAGATTGCAAAGGATTGCTGAGGATCGTGGAGGATTTGGAAAGATTGTTGAGGATTGCGTATAACTGCTGTGGATTGCAGAGCAAGATTGTGAAGGATTACTGAGGAGTTTGAAGGATTACTGGGGATTGTGTAGGATTGATGTGAATTGCAAAGGAGGATTGTGAAGTGTGGATAAGGATCAGGAGGATTCTAGAGGATTATGGAGGAGGATTGTGAAGTATTGCTGAGTATTGTGGAGGATTGCAGAGGATTGCTGTGGATTGCTGAGAATTGTAGAAGATTGCAGAAGATTGCTGAGGATTGTGGAGGGTTGCGAAGGATTACTGAGGATTGTGGATGAGGATTATGAAGGATTGGTGAAGATTGTGGAGTATTGTGAATGATTGCTCTGGATTGCGGAGCAGGATTGTGATGGATTGCAGAGTATTGTGGACGATTGATGTGGATTGTAGAGGAGGATTGTAGATGATTGCTGTGTATTGTGGAGGAGGACTGTGAAAGAATGCTGAGGATTTTGAAAGAATGCTGAGGATTGTGGAGGATTACAGAGGATTGCTGTGGTTTATAGAGCAAGATTGTGAAGGATTGTGGAGGATTGTGGATGATTGCTGTGGATTGCGAAGGAGGATTATGAAAGATTGCTGAGGACTGTGGATAATTTCAGAGGATTGCTGGGGATTGCAAAGAAGGATTGTGAAAGATTGGTGAGGATTGTGGAGGATTGTTGAGAATTGAGGGGGAGGATGTAGAAGATTGAGGAGGAGTCAGTCTGCATGAGTCAATATTTCCATCAATAAAACCACACACTGCAATCGTACCACAGCACCACAATCAGTACTACAATCAGTACCACGTGCTTCGCAATGAAGAGTCCGTCTTGTGAGGGCCAGTCTAGTGAGGGGTCGGTCTGGCAGTAGTCGGTTGTCAGCTTTAAGCATGAAAACGAGTTTAAGCTGAGCAAAGAATGCGTCTGGAAGAAACTGTTGAAGATGTAACTGCATAGTAAAGTGATCAAGGAACTAGATAATATATCTGTTTGAATGTATGTATAATATGCTTAAATCTTACCAATGAAATATGTTAGTAAGTGTATATACATATGTACACATAGAGCAATAGCTAGGCAATGTAGATACACATGTTACTACTGTAGAAAGGACTTAGGTTTTTTTTCATGAATATGATGCTAGCCAATCATTGTACGGAATCTACTGTAGAGCTTACCTCTATGGATGTACCTTCTCTCACTGCTGGAAAATTACATGGAAAACAGTGTTGCTGCGGTGGAAAGATCTTCAGCAAAATCTGCCATGCTCATCGACATGAAAAAAGCCAATGTTTAAAAGGACCAACCTCCAAATCACTATCATGTACCAACTGTGTCATGACATTTGCAGAAGCGATAGTTAAAAGATACACATTAGTGCATTTAAAAGTAACGCACCTTTGCTTTACTCGAGAAAGCATGTGTTGACTTCGTAACCGCCTGTTAAAACACAACATAAAATGTTTGCAGACGACGAGGAAACTCGCATGATGAGGCATTACGACGATGGGCACATGCAGTTTATGGAAGGTGGTACATTGAAGAATCACATCAAGAACTGCAAGGATTCGTCTTCTGAGAACCAGCAAGTGATGTTGTCAATACCTCCTGCTGCATCGATGGGTGCTGATTCCACAGATGCTTATGACGAGACAGTTAATTCTAATGATGGAATGAGAGACCTACGATGCATTGTAGAGTCGGTATATGTGAAATGTACACCTGCAAGACGTTTACACGAAGTCAACGAAATTGAAAATAAATGGTAGTTGGCTCTCCTCTAAATACTGATGATAACCACGCGAATCCTGCAAAGAAAAGTAAACTTCATATTGAGGATATAACAGAAGGTGAAGACGATTATGAAGACAGAATTGATGGTAATGACTAAGAAGACAGTGTTTATGAAGTGTATGATGAGAAGTATGACGATTCTCTCGACGTTCCCACACATTAAAACCAACCAGCCTCATTCCACAAGTGGTGTGAAGAAGGCAGAAGACGCCAAGAACGCTCATTACATACTTCCCGAAGACTCGAATAAACATGTTGATAGACTCAGACATTTAATTGATATGCATGCTAAACCATGGGGATCTCTCACACATTGTTGAAATATCTTCAATCATTGATTAACTTAAGGATAGGGGTTATAACACAGTACACTTTTGGCTACTATACATGTTCTGCATACATCTGAGAAATGTAAAGATCGAATGTACAAAATAATTAGAGAAGGATAGAATAAATAATAAGTAAATAAATTAAATTTTTGTAAATATAGTAATTTGTGTTTAATATATTATACAGTTCCTTCTGCTTCTCTGAAAAAACTTATTAATTCAGCGGTGTAAACAATAAATTGCGAGAGTTTTTTTTTTATCAAATTTATGTGAGTGTATGCAGAAGGAGGGCTATGGTTCTATATGTACTATCATGCCTTGCTCGGGTCGTTTAAAATCTACTGAGTNTAAATCAAATTTATGTGAGTTGTTACGGTGTGGTCAGGCCTTAGCTGAACGGCTTGCCTGATCACACCTTCAAACATAAACGAGCGGGAGTGCAACGCCACCATTTGGTCGTCGACAGTTGCAGAAATCCCCTCCACCGGTCACTGAGCGCGGCCGCAGAACCACGCGCTTGATATAGGCCGTCGTTAACCGTCTCGTCGTCGTCATTCGTCATTAGTCCTTTGNGTTATAACACAGTACACTTTTGGCTACTATACATGTTCTGCATACATCTGAGAAATGTAAAGATCGAATGTACAAAATAATTAGAGAAGGATAGAATAAATAATAAGTAAATAAATTAAATTTTTGTAAATATAGTAATTTGTGTTTAATATATTATACAGTTCCTTCTGCTTCTCTGAAAAAACTTATTAATTCAGCGGTGTAAACAATAAATTGCGAGAGTTTTTTTTTTATCAAATTTATGTGAGTGTATGCAGAAGGAGGGCTATGGTTCTATATGTACTATCATGCCTTGCTCGGGTCGTTTAAAATCTACTGAGTTTTGTATGGTGAACAAATGAATTTGGGAATGTTTTTTAAAGAATATTTTTGAGGAATGTTTCGCAACTAGTTGGTTGACCTGGCCAGTTGGCCTGGTAAGTTGACTTGGTAAGTTAAGACCCTTTGGTATGGTCAGCTGTGGTAGAAATATTTTGCGAAGATATTGCGAAGATTTTGTGCGAATACGTTAGTTACGAGACTTTCATGTGGAGACTTTTTTCGAGATTGTCCATAATCGTTGGTTTGTATAGGTGGGTGATATTGCAGGTTGGTCTTGTCGGTTGGTTTAACTGAATGGTCTAGTCAGGAGCTAGTCTTGGGCTCAGTCTGTCTCGCCAGGAACCAGTCTTGGGTGGAGTTAGTCTTGGGTGGAGTTCGTCTTGGGTGGAGTTAGTCTTGGTTTGATTCAGTCTTGGGTGAAGTTAATCTTGGGTGGAGTCAGTTTAGGTTCATTCAGTCGTTGGCTAGTGTGGTTAGTAGGTATGGCCCCTTGTTTTGACCAGCTGGTAATTTTGATTCATTATTGTAATTTTTTCCTTGATTTTTAAAATATATTTCGTATTTTTGTTTATTTTTTAAATTCTTTATGATTGGGAGTATGGGTGTCTGTTAAGGAGAGGAGAATGTTAATATAATGTGATTGGTTGGAGGGGTGTCAGTCTTATACTGGACGGCGATGGGAGGCACCTCTGGAAATGTAAGTTTTTAAAATAATTTTTTATAGATTTTTCGATAATTGTATTAATAATTTTTTGTAATTTTTTTAATGTTTGTATTTTTTGAGAATATTTAGAAGGTTTTATTTTTTGGGTTAAAGTTAATTCAAGGTCACAGTCACGGGTTCAAGGTCAAGGTCTTGGATCAGAGTCAAGGCCACTTGGTTCCAATATGGTGGTTGGATTATGTTAACATGGCGGCCAGTCGGCTCTAGCTCAGATCCCGGATCTTGTTATTCCCGAACATTGAAAATTTAATTTTTTTTTTTAATTTATATTTTTTATATTTTTTAGATGTTTGGAAGATTTTAAAAGGTTTTATAGTTCTCAATTTTTTTTAATTTTTTGGGTTTTATATCATTTAGGGCTATTCAAGGTCGAGGTTTTGAGGTCAAAGTCTCCAACATCCAATATGGTGGTTGGATGACATCATAACATGGGGTCCGGCCAGTGCGGGTGCCGGTCCCCCGTCCCCTCTAAAACCGAAAATTCGAAATTTTAATTCATGACTTTTTAAAATACATTTTTCAACCAAATTTACTAAATTTTTTTATAATATTTTAATTTTTTTTAAATTGTATTGAGTTTAAGGTTATTAAAGGTCATTAGCACATGGTCAAGGTCACTCATATCCAATATGGCGGTTGGTTGACATTATAACATGGCGCCGTCAGGCGCCTCAGCTTCTCTCCCAGGTCCCATTGTTCCCGAGCTCCAAACCTATCTACTAACAGCTAAGTCCCAATATAATAGTAAAATTTATGTTTTTAACATTTTTTTAAATAATTTATTTATTGGATGTAACGACTTCAACGAGATGCTTCTTACTCTCTTGGTTCTAAAATGTGTGAACAATCAACGGTTTTGTGTATATTCTAAATAGTTATTATTATATGCATAGGAATTGCTATAAAGAGTTAATTTTGAGGGAGTCTCAATTTTTTTTCATGTTAAACCTAAAACTTAAAAAAAAATGAATGGGAAGTGAACAGCTTTGTCAACACAGAGCGTCACGAAATCCGCGTATACGGACTCTACTATATGATTCTATGGCAAAAACTAAGTAGTGTATACTCTTTGGTAAAAATTTGTTAGGCTCTTANTTAAATTGTATTGAGTTTAAGGTTATTAAAGGTCATTAGCACATGGTCAAGGTCACTCATATCCAATATGGCGGTTGGTTGACATTATAACATGGCGCCGTCAGGCGCCTCAGCTCCTCTCCCAGGTCCCATTGTTCCCGAGCTCCAAACCTATCTACTAACAGCTAAGTCCCAATATAATAGTAAAATTTNCCTCTCCCAGGTCCCATTGTTCCCGAGCTCCAAACCTATCTACTAACAGCTAAGTCCCAATATAATAGTAAAATTTATGTTTTTAACATTTTTTTAAATAATTTATTTATTGGATGTAACGACTTCAACGAGATGCTTCTTACTCTCTTGGTTCTAAAATGTGTGAACAATCAACGGTTTTGTGTATATTCTAAATAGTTATTATTATATGCATAGGAATTGCTATAAAGAGTTAATTTTGAGGGAGTCTCAATTTTTTTTCATGTTAAACCTAAAACTTAAAAAAAAGATGAATGGGAAGTGAACAGCTTTGTCAACACAGAGCGTCACGAAATCCGCGTATACGGACTCTATTATATGATTCTATGGCAAAAACTAAGTAGTGTATACTCTTTGGTAAAAATTTGTTAGGCTCTTAGTTTCTGTGAAAACGACGTTAAAGTGCAAAAAATTACTTTATTACACTTCAAGCACCCAAGCATCAGCTTTCATAGCGTCAAAACTCCATAAGAGATGTTGGAAATTCGCTCCTCACATAGAAGTGCACTTTTCCGAACGCTGAATGCATGCGGTGCGTACACAGCATAGAATATAGTGACGTCAACAGTCATGCTAGCTTGCTAGCTGCGTGTACCCGCACGCTGATATATTTGGCTGACTGCGATGGGTTGTCTAGTGGATACGCCAGTCTAGGAGTTAGAGGTCTGGTGGCCTCGGTGGCCATTATAGAGCCCCCCTCCCCCACACCCACAGCCAACTTAAGTGTGGAGGTAGATGTATTGCAGCAGTTTGCGTACGATTACTGCAAAATGAGCTAGGGCACCATTACACTGAAGCCGCATCTCGTTGCGCACAGGCAATGGGGCATCCTCGAGCAGATCAGGTAAGATGATGTCACTGAAGAAACGGTAATACTGCGAATTCAGTCACTGCGGTAATAAGTAGTGGCCAACAAATGTATCCCCAACAATACCAGNAAGAAACGGTAATACTGCGAATTCAGTCACTGCGGTAATAAGTAGTGGCCAACAAATGTATCCCCAACAATACCAGCTCATACAATGATGCTGAATTGCTGCTTATAGGCACAAAGTCGAGTGACGTTCACGTTCTCGTTAGCAGGTGTTCACAGGTGGTGGTTGTGAGAATTCGTCATATCATCGAGTGAGAAACATGCTTAATCGGTTCACAATATGCAACTAGCAAAATTTTGATCGCCTCATGTAGTTACGAAATCAACTGGCAGAACTTTACACGAAGACCAACTGACAGCACATACTGCGTTTTGGCGTAATGGTACGAGTGGAAGCACTCATCACGCAGAACTTGATGAACTGCCGCCCACCTTGACACGTTCATAGTCTGCGCGTTGTCTCGTATGCTACGTGCTGGCGCCTGTTGGGCAGCATTTTGTACAGCATCCTCAATTTCCGGTGGCAACACAGAGCGTGGTCGTCCTGTATCCACGCATAGTACTACTGGTCCCGTNTTACAGCATCCTCAATTTCCGGTGGCAACACAGAGCGTGGTCGTCCTGTATCCACGCATAGTACTACTGGTCCCGTTTGACCAGTCTCCCGGCAGTGCAACTCCAAAAGGCGAAACATATTTACACGTGAGTGCCGTCTATTGAGGTAGCGATAGGCGTACAAACGTTCCACAGGTCCAGTTTGGCTGCCTGATACACGCATGACCAATGCCACGTCCCAGTACTCCCCGTATGTGTATTCCATGGCCTATTTGACTTTACACTTTACCTGTTCCTGTGCCTTACTACCGGCTAATAATGTAAGGCACAGCACTGCCACACAGTTTCACTCTTCTCATATGGAAATACCGCAAGTTAGCTTCAATGGTTTATAGAACTTTTATGTCGTTTTTCTTGGAAACTAAAAGGCCTAACACGTACTTAATTTTGATCACAGGATAATATCCGTAGATTTGCTGGCAACCTATATATAATTATCTATGTTGTTAAGATTTGTGTTAAACACGAAATAATTAGTTCTATGTCTTAAATATAACTGAGTTTGAGCGGCGATGCTGGTGACAATATACCAACGGTCGGCAACAGGCGGACCGCGGTCCACATCCGGACCGCGGAAGGTTAAAGCCTGGACCGCCAAAAATTTTCAATTTGAATAAGTAATTTATTAATATTTACATATAATAGATACGTTTAAGCGATAGCCTTATCAATGTTTCTTATATTTTACAAGTAATAGCACGGTTTATTTGGTTTTTTAATAGTGATGCATAGTTGCTATGATGTGAAACGCAAAATACTGCGTTGGAGTGCAGGCGAGGCGGTGGGAAGGAGTAAACTGACTGACAGGTGGCGTTGGTGCACATGCGTGAGGATTCATCTGGGAGGGAGTAGATTTAGTGTTGTTATTGTAGTGTGCTAAAATAGCGTTTTGTGAATCAATATGGATCCTAAAAAGCGTAAAGTTGACAGTGAAAATAGGAAGTTTCTGGCTGAGTGGACAGAACAATATTGCTTTACGCTGTCTGATAGGCCTACAGATGTTCCAGTGTTTGCCTCATATGCAACAAAACTGTCGCTATTGTTAAAAGTGCCAATTTAAAGCGACACTACGAAACAACTCATCAGCAGTTCCATAAAAACTTCCCTCTTGGCAGTAAAGCTCGTCAAGAAAAACTTCATGTATATCTCACTTCTTACAAAAAAAAGCACGGTCTTACTAGTCGCTGTATGAGCGAGCAAGAAAAATCAGCAGAAGCGGCGTTGCGTGTCTGCTGGACGCTTAATAAACACCAGAAGCCATTTTCAGACTCTGAGATAGTAAACGAATGTATGTTGGAAGTGACCACGTCACTTTTTGAAGAGAAGAAGGACGTTTTAGCTTCAATTCAAAGTATTCCATTGTCGGAAATAAGCAATACAAGAAGAACCGAAATTTAGGCTGCTGACAACAAAAAAAGTTTGCTTGAACTTCTGCAGAAGGCGCCTTGCTACGCCATAGCACTTGATTAATCGTGTGACATTGTTGATGATGAACAAATATCTATTTTCGTTAGATTTTTTGATATTGAGAGTAAAGTATTCAGGGAATAATTGCTAGCAATATTGCCGTGTAAAGGCAAGACTCGTGGAGAAGATTTATTCAAGACTGTTAACGANATAATTGCTAGCAATATTGCCGTGTAAAGGCAAGACTCGTGGAGAAGATTTATTCAAGACTGTTAACGATTTTATGACAAAATCAAACATCAGTTATGATAAAATGGTGTCCCTTTCAACTGACGGGGCCCCAGCGATGATGGGCACAGAAAAAGGATTAGTAAAGAGAATCAGGGATAAAAGTGTTGGGCTACTATCTTATCGATGCATAATTCACCAGACAGCCCTTTGTGGAAAACTTAGTGCTACTATGAAAGAAGTAATGGACAACTTGGTCAAGTTGATCAATTTTATGAGGTCTCGTTCTGCGCTTCAGCACCGACAATCCAAGGAGTTTCTATCTGAATGTGATTCAGAGTATTCTGACTTACTGCAACGCAACAATGTTCGTTGGCTAAGTAAAGGTCAAGTTATTGAACGTTTCTGGAAAATAAAANTTCTGACTTACTGCAACGCAACAATGTTCGTTGGCTAAGTAAAGGTCAAGTTATTGAACGTTTCTGGAAAATAAAATAACAAGTGACCTACTTCTTAGTCAACTTGGGTACACAGGGCAAGGAGCACTTGGAGTTCCTATCAAACGAGGGCAATATGTTAGTTGTGGCTTTCCTGAAATACATTCTGAAATATTTAAATGCGCTCAACACCGAGTTCCAAGGAAATGGGAAATTAATATGTGATCTCATACAAAGTGTGTCTGCTTTTAGTCGCAAGCTGGATATCTTTGAAAAAGATATTGCAAATCAATAACTTATTCATTTTCCAACAATTCTTGAATATAAAAAGAAGAATTCCGAAGTACACACTGCAGTGTTCCTAAGTTTTATGTCAGATCTTGGGAAGGAATTTGAAGCAATATTCCAAGACTTTGCACAGATAGGTAAGTTGCCTCAATTCTTTAAATCGCCTTATGAAGTTGCTCCAGCTCCAGAATGGACTGATGTGGCTGCGAAGTTGTTCAGTCTTGAAAAACCTTTACTTCAAATGGAGATAATTGACTTGCAAGAAGATATGTCCTTGCAAATGTACAAAACTGCATCCCCTGAAGAATTTTGGGGCAAACATGTTGAAAAGTATGAAACCTGCAGAAAACTAGCGATTAACCTGGCTACTATGTTCGGCTCCACATATGTATGTGAAACAACTTTCTCCAAAATGAATTTTTTGAAGAACAAATGTCGTTCAAGATTAACGGACGCCCACCTTGAAGACTCTCTTCGCATTAGCTGTTCGCCACGTGAACCAAACTATAAAAAACTGGCTCAAGATCGCAAGTGTAATTTTTCGCATTAATTTTTCAACGAATACCCGCCTTTTCTATTTTATATTATATATAATTTTCTATATTATTGTAATGCAATTATGTGTATGCAAAAATAGATATTTAAAAGTTATAAGTACTTGTGTGTTTGTTTTTCTCTGGACCTCGATAAAATTTTTCAAAAGTATTCGTACCCCACTTGAAAATACTTGCCGATCCCTGCAATACACTATTCTCACTGTTCTGACGAAAGTTTTCAGTTTAGCTAAATACTCTTATCTTCCGCGCTGGTTAGTGGCACTCGATGCTCGCGGGTGGGGAATGGTGCTGGGGAGTTTACTGTTCAAGTCCAGTCCCTGGCATTTCTTCCGTCTCTGTCGCCAGTCTGGTAGTGAGACTGGATTTACAATGCCACGACGAGCTCGTTTCGACAGTCCAACACGCCATCTCAGTCCGGCCATTTCCACCACCAAAATTAGCTTAATGTTTACAATACCCAGACAGTTTTCATACGACAAGTGTTGCGTGGCTTTAGGATATCTAAAATGGCCAATAAATTGCTATACATTCTCTTTGTAATGCAAAGAAATCACACAACGTTTTCCCCTAATTTGTTTTGACAACAGTGTAAACAAAGTATTTGTGGATTTTTGCGCAAAGTTAGTTTCCCATGATTAATTATTTTCGTCGACAGTAGTGAAATCCACACGAAATTTTATTCTGTTATTTTGCATTTATTTTTTTTTTCTGCTGCCCAGCGTGTCCGACGTGGTCCCACATCGATGAAAGTAGAAACAGAATATACTTTTGTCGGGCTGTCAGGACTGCGATTTTGTCGGGGTGACCATGCTTCTGATTGGCTGTTGAAAATAATTTTTCATCGGTGTCGGTGTTGTGATGTTGGACTGTCGGGTTATTGTAAATCCAGCATTAAAGAACCGTTCAGTGGTTACTCCGCCCCGAGTTAAGATGTCAATAGTGTATTTACAGCTAGCACACAAAATTATTTTTTAAACTTCATTATTTGAATAAAAATGAAAATATTAATGAAAAGTTTACTTTCGGCAATTATTTCCGAAGAGTAGTCGATTTTTATTCTAAAATGCCAGGGATAAACTGGTGAGCAATAATTACTGTGATAAATGCTTTGTACTCTATCCACGACTTAATTGCGAGACTAAGGTAACTTTGTTTCTTTTAAAAGGGGTAGTAATTCGCATTTTATTATTTAGGGAGCTATTTTCGTCAAAAAATATATTAGCATCTTTTATGCATTCATGGAATTACGAACTGTGCAGAAGATAGCGACCTAATAGGAAACATTTCGTATTTTCCTCTGAGAAAATCAGTCTCATTTAGATAAGAGTTTATCTATAAGTATAAGCCTCGGGAAGTTTGTCCGTAGATATTGCCAACATTCTAGGTGTATGTAATGTGTGTAGTCAGTGATTAAGTAGCTACTTTTGGGCCTATAAAAACTGAATTCATAATATATATGAATTACGAAAATTGGCAACTGCAACCATATCAATACAGTTTTGGTAGTAAATATTCTTTAAGCTAATCTAAATTTTTGTTTTAAGAACGCCGAAAGGAAAAGATTGACATCCGTCCTGATAAAATGTGATTTCTCCCGCCACGGCTAGATGGACTAGATCTCGGTTCGGCCACGCCGTCCTCTCATAGAGCTAAGTTGACTGTAGGTCCTGCGAAAAACACGAAAATCTACAAGCTGTGCTACGAAATTGTTGCGGCAGCTACTGCAGTCCCACATCACAGAATATTTCGTTATACGGAAGGAAAACAATGACGCGTATCGTGAACTTCAGCCACAAGCTAGCAAAATAGCCTCACTGGTCAACGACATGGCGGGACTTCATTGGCCAATCAGCGCTTGGAGACTAACTTGTTTGACGCCAGCCCGACCAACAGGAAATCTACCTCAGCACGCAATAGCCTAACAGTCGCAAGACCCTTTTACAGAGCTTCGTGTGGCCAATCAGAGAATGTGCACGCTTACATCGAAAGAACCGCCACGCCATTTTATATCTGTGTACCTACTTATCTACTTCTTACCAAGATGTACCATGGATGGCACCAGAAAAATGTTTAACGTACCGGAGCATAACCGGTGAGAAGGGTCGCCTGTTTCCCTCGAAAATACTCCACGACTAGTAGTACTTCACAACACGTTAGTTCAGATCCACTTTCGTGATTGGACAATTTTAATTCACAAATGTCGGCCCGCGAAACACGAACGTTCGCTGTCGAAGTAACCGACCTCTGATAGACCCAGTCAGGTAAGAAAATGTGTTCTCGCAAGGGCACGTTGCGAATAACCAAAGAATGTTGCAAATGTGTACGTTTTAGGATATTTAAGTCTAGCCTGTGCATAAATATTTTCACGAAAAACATGTGTCCCAACCGATGAGCAACAAAGCAGATCAACGAGAAATACAAACTATAACTACAGAGTTTATTGTTACAGCCGAATCAGCAAAAACGCTGATGTCTCCGCTGGGAAACTGGCGGAGATATTACGCCGGATCTTATCATAGGCAATAGCCTCAAATTTTGGAGTGGCCACAGGTTGGATTTAAAGGCATACGCCTTGAGAAAATCGGAGTCAGTCAGAGGCAGACTAGATAATAGGGAAGACCAACTGCCGGTTACCTAGACATCGGAATGCGCCTACGTCACCCCCCTCGCTCCGAACGCACGATCAATACTTAATTCCCGGTTCCCGTTGTTGCAATGAGTGGCTAACGTTTATACTAGGCTATGAAACCTTCAGATAGAAAAGCATTTGTATCGAGAACTAGTTTAATTATTTATGCTGCTCTCTGTAATTTGTGATGCTGCAAGCAGAGCCAGCTCCATCAGGTCCCTAGCTTTGTGCCGACGTCTTATCAATTTATAATTACTATATATCATAATTATCCTTTTTATGCCATTATAATTAATAAAATGCGCCAACCTTCTTATTGTTGTATATCTGCGCTTATTTTTATTGCATGCATGGTTTACAGACTTTGATTCAGTTACAGATCTCAATTAAATCATTAGTACAAATTGTATAACTAAGCCTGGTCTTGGTTGACTTGTTGGCAGAGACCATGACTTTTGTTTTTTGCTGGCCATCGCTGAAATATATTTTATACTTGCCGACGTCAAGGACAATAAGTCACGCTATTTCAACGCACAGGAAACCACAAGAACAATTCAACTCCCTATTAGATGACCACCCACCCTTTTCCATCCAAACAAAACCTGTGCTCTTTTGAGATAATATGCATGAGGAGCCAGACCACAAACGAATAATTTGCATTCAATCAGTGTAGACACCTTTAGCTATCACAACGTTGACTGACAACACGTTTTAGCCAATGCAGTCGTGTGGCTTTAGTGCCTTCACTCATAGTCAGTGAGACCCTCGCACTCGCATACACCCATGGTTCGCTCCATGATAGAAGTATGTACGGTGGAGCCACGCGCGAGTTACTCCTCACTTTATTGTTATCTGTGACGTCAGTATAGTGGCAGAAGGAAGGATGCACTGATAAAGAGGCACATTTTCCTAAAGTAAGTCATTTTTTGCCGCTCACTATCTCATGTTTTTAATTTTATAAGTGTTGGACAATACACTGTGCCGTGCAGTGTACGGATGCAGCAAATATTCACAAAAACTGAAGGCAATGACAAAACATTTTAGTACCTCAAAGAAGGAAAGTTTGCATAGCAAAATAGACAATGTAAGAGAAACGAAAAGTTAAACAACAAGTAGTGAAAATACTCGAAATTCAGGCCTTTTAGGTATATATTTTAATACACTGCTGGCAATGAAAATTTCAACTCCATGAAGGACATGAGCTATCACAACTACATTTATTTAACAGAATACCCATCATACACATGTGACAAGATTTGTATTGCAGCTCAGTATGATGCACATATAATGGGGAAATCAGTACTGTGTTGCTTCACCATGGGCGGCAATAACGGCTGCTACATTATGTAGTGTTGAAATTAAGACACTTTGGATGTCCGTCTGGGGCATCTTCGCCCGTGCTACTTCGATGTGTGTCCAAAGTTCAATCATTGTGGTCGCGGGTGTCCTGTGGTAGGCCAGTCATCGTCAGACCATAAAACACATGTTTCCGATGGGCTACAGATCCAATGAACTCACAGTCTAAGGAAGCAGTGTTACATGGCGTCAGTCAATGCAGTCATGCAGTGTCTTGTTTGTACAAGGCCCCAGGCTGGCCCTTAAGATAGGAGACAACGACAGGCTCCAACACCTCCGCGATATAACGGTTGCTGGTCAGCATACCAGCAATGTGGACTAGGCTCGAGGGGGAATGGAATCCGATGGCATCCCATGCCATAACTCCAGGTACTCAGCTGGTATGATAGTGCATAATGCAGGACTCGGCCAGACGTATGCCATGGTGCAGCCAGACACAGATGCGACCATCGCTGTGCTGCAAGTAGAAGGGGATTCGTCGGAAAAGACGATGGCATGCCATTCGTCCCAGGCCCAATTGTTCCAAGCATCATAGCGGCCCTAATGCCTGTCGTGAACAGTCAGTGGCAACCGCAGCAAAGGGCGCTTGGACAAGATGCCCTGATGCTGTAAATGGCGACCACCCATTCGTGCGGATACAGATTGATGTGCCGCATGCCTGAACTCCTGAGCGATAATTTTTGAAGGGGCTGTAAGGTCCATAATCACCATGTGTATCAGATGTGTGTCCTTGTGCACGTTGGTGCGACGTGGCAATTTATTTCCTGTACATCACTTAGCCCATCCCCCCTCGCCCCACTGATCCCATATCCGCTCCACTGTAGTTGCATTTCTTCCAAGGCAGGAACTAATTTCATGGTAGGATTATCCCTAACCTCGATAGGCCACGATTCTCCCGCGGTCAAAGGCAAAAACCTGTTCATGTGATTGTCGTGTTCTTCGACACTGCATACATTCTCCATCTGTGCATACGAACGGATGGGGAAACATGATTTTAATAACTCTCCGTAGCTCCCCGACCATTAATTATATACCGCTTATCAGTGTAATTATTGGTGCATGTGCTGCACCACTCATCTGATCAACTAATCATGTCATTCTCCTGCCTTGCTCTGGCATTCCCCCAATGTGTGGTTCTTCAGATGCGTCTTTCTTTGTGTTCTTATCGTGACTTGTTAGTTTGCCTTAAGGCGGCTACGCACATAACTGCATACTTGGCATTATACATGCGCGAAAAGTTTGTGCATGTATACATGATGGGCATGTAGCCTCCACAAGCACAAGTATACATGGAAATGTGCTAGTTAAAGCGTGAACTACGTCCACGATGGATTACGATGACGTGCTCGCAGTAGCGGCTCTGGTTCTTATCCTCAAGACCAAAAACAAGAAAAGAAAGGGTAAGGTGTAAAGCAAAGAATGGTTAATGAAGAGGACTAGTTTGTCTCACACGAGCCTGTTAAATGAGATAAGGACTTATTTCCATGACTGGTATAATAATTTACGCATGGACGAAGAGACGTATTGCAGGCTTTTGACACTCGTTGCGCCTTTAATCGAAAAGGAAGATACGGTCATGAGGAAATCCATAACACCATATGAGAGATTAATACTAATGTTCCGATTCCTCGCAACAGGTAGAAGCTAGGCAGACATGAAGATTACCACTACCACCTCACCACAAGCCGTAAGTAAGACCATTCCGGAAACCTGCGATGCTATTTACGAAGTACTAAATTAAGAATATTTGAAGTTGAGTAAATAATAAACATTGTGTTTAAAACTGTTTAAATTATGGATTTTCGTTGTTCAGTATAAATATCCTAATGTTTTCATGGCAGTAAAGTAACAGGAAATCATACGATTTTGAAGCTATGGCTATGAGTGCAGCATACTGTCCATATATTAGTATTAAATGTTGAAGCTGAAACGTCACCAGCGGCTTTGCTAATTGACGGCCTGGTTCGTAAAGTAGCATGACGATTTCAGTAGTAAATGCTGCTGCTTTATGGTACTGTAATCTATGGGAAAAACTACATGCACCTCTGTGAAGAAAACTGTATATATTTCCATCAGTTCCCACCAAAAATAATTTTTTTAACAGTCAGTGTATTTAGACAGATATGAGGCAACAGATTGATTAGAATCTTCTGCGGAAATCTTATCTGCGGTGTTTATATGATCCGTCGGGTTTACATAATATCCTTCCATTGAAATGGTAGGAACCCTATCCATGTGACAAGCAGGGGAGGCGGAGCGAGCCCTGTTGTCAGGAGCTGTTAACGAATAGTAACCACACATAGGTTGGGTAATATTTACGCCAGTTGAGCCAGAGGGCTGGGTTGATGTGTTAACAATAGAATGCGACAGGGTAGCAGACCTATTTCCGCCATAAATAATGCATCATCTATCAATTTTTCCATCATGAGTCTTTGAGACTTATCCATTAGTCATCTTATTTCCATGGATACATGTTTCCCATACACATCATGCCGGTCGTCGAGCGCTTTTGGTCCTTTGAAATGTTCTTCTATTGTTTGTAAGATGCTGTCACGCTTATCTTTAGAGGCAGGTTTAGGAGGCCTTGCTAGCGGCGTTGTCCTGTGTGATTGGGCACTATTATGTTACGATGCAACAGCAGGTGATGAACCTGGTTGAGATTCTTGCACAGCTGTACCCCTCACTCGCTCGGAATCATCCAAGGTTTCATGAATATCTTCTTCATTGTCGTCCTGAAAATTACACTTTTTTTTTCTTTGTTTCAGTTTCCAAAAATGGAAGAGGACTGGACGAAAATTGCAAGACTTTGAAAACAGATGGAATTTCCCACACTGCCTAGGATGCCTTGATGTTGACATCACTTCTGCAGCTGAATCTCGTTCGTGTTTCTATAGTTGAAAATACAAATATAGTTTGGTCCTACTTGAAATAGCGGATGCTCATTATCAATTTTTCTAATTGATTTCGGTACAAGTAGAATAATATCTTATGGCGGTGTTTTTCAACGCACAATGATTTTCAAAAATTTTACAGAACGGTTTACTTAACATCCCCTCTGCATGTGAAGCTACTAACAGTTCAAGGAAACTACCATACGTTTTCGAAGTCGATGACGCTTTCCCCTTGCGATATGATATGTTGAAACCATTTCGACAAAGTGAGTTGGACAGTGTTGAAAAAATATTTACAATTATCGTACCTCAAGAACTCGATGAGTGATTGAAAATGTATTTGGTATTTTGACAGCACGATTTAGAATTTTCCATGTAGTTATTAATGTTGAACTGGAACATATCGATACCATAGTGAAAGCCAGTTGTGCACTCCATAACTATTTAATGTCACAAATACGCCATACGTACGCCCCGCCAGAAACAATTTGTGTCGAAGATGTCGAAACTGGCACAGTCGTTTCTGGCTTACCATCGAAAATTTGACTATGCTGTCTTTGCAGAGATTTCGAGTAGGGAATTTGGCGCTTAGCGCCAAACAAGAGAGGTAAGAATTTATACACTATTTTGTCAATAAAGGCAAAGTGCCCTGGCAAAATAAGTATATACAATGATATCTATATTTTGAGTACGTAAAAAGTATACAGGTTTACAATATTGCTATTATCTGAGATGTCATGTTTTCTAGCTCATTGAATGTCCGAATATTTGTATTTTGCATTATACTAATAATACTATTGTTTAATTTGTACTAATGAATCGTATACTGCACTACATGTATTGATAAAAATAACTACAATAGATGCATTACCACAAGATAAACATACCATTTTATCATCAATGTTGTTGGATGCCTTGGCGTTTCTTAATCTCCTAGAAAGTCGAACAGGTCGTAATACCACAAGTTTGGTTTATACACATCATCAGCACCAACTACAGATCGCTGACTTTCTTCAGCCTTTTTATTTTCTTTCCCGATATTGGTTAGCAAGCTGTTTATTTTTTCACTACTTTGTCCCGATCAGCACTGGGGTCAATATCTTTCAATATTTCAAATAGTATCCTGTGAGCTGCTTCTCTTTCCCCCTATCGTGGTATTCCTTCTATTTGATACGCCATAGACAAAGTTCACTTTTTTAAATCTTCAGTCACTTCGCGGTTGCCTTTTCACACTTCACTCGTCATTGTTGGAACAACACAACATAAACTACCTTTCTCAGCAACTCTCGCTCGCGACTGGATTCAACTTACACAAGTTTCATTGCCGGTTACCTCCACACGTTCAGGCATACTTGTGCAAACCCAGACTATTGAAGTATACAGTATGAAATTTCTAACTGCCGTCAAGTCATTTGTACGGTCATATTACATGCACAGTTTTTTTCGTACACACTGTCATGTATACTTGCCCAAACATTTTGTGCATGTACACTTGTCAAGTATACAGTTACATGTGTAGCCGGTTTTACTAAATTTGAGCCCATATATCCGACAGAACTAGGGTCTCATAGTTATGAAGCATTCAACGACAGGAATTTAATAGCAGAATATTAAATTTTATTAATTTTCTGTGAGAAATGCATTTTACTGAGTAGTTTGAAACTGCTGTCACATTGCACTCACAGGCACAAAATTTTTTTATACACCTGAAAGAAACAGTGGAAATGAAATTAAATTGCATTCGTAGAAAGGTCATGCGACTTTATTGCAATTATTAATATATCAGATCACACCAACAACAGAGTTAGTTGGAGTATGAACATAGTGCTGGCACTATGTCAGTAGGATATATCAATCCCTTTCAGCCTAGATACAAAAGCCAAAAAGTCAGCGGTGGTGTAATGGCCAGACTACTCGTCTCTCATCTAGGCAAACCGGGTTAGATTCCTGGCAGGGTCACTCCTGGATCTTCGTATGTGGGAACCTTGCCAGACGATGCTGCTGGTCTGCGGGTTTTCTCGGGGATCTCCTGTTTCCCATGCCCTTGCATTCTGGCATTACTCCATATTCTTCTCACTTCACCCTCGTCGGTTATCAAAATCTTGTTAAGAGCCGCCCAAATCTCTACACCCCAAACGCCGTTTCGGCTCGGCAGGGAGTCGTACAGCCGTTGTATCCCCTCTTGAGAAAAGTCGGTTCACAGCTGTTGTAACAGGCCTTCGATATCCTGCAGTTCGGCGCTGGGTCGGAGTTGATGTCCAAACTGATTTCACACATGTTGACATGGTCGAGGTGACCCAGGGCTGGTTGAGTGTATAACTGCCTGGCACCATAACCCAGTGGAGAGTTAGTGTCGTGGGTCGTTCTGTCGACGGCCCAGGGAGCCCTGGAGTTCTCCGTCAGTTTGCAGATGATGTTGTTACGTACTTACTGTTACACTATTGACACCTTATGATGAGACTGTAGGCCGTCTCGTACACCTTGAAATATACTAGAAATTGCAGGAGGTACTACAAATGGTATAGTGTCCTACGTGTCCCGGAGGACAATAATCAACGCACATTGAACTTTGTAAAGCTGTTTAGTAACTGTGATTGATTACATGTGGATAGTGAAAGAAAACGGACCCAGCACTTACGGCCTACCAGTGACTTTAGCATGAAAATGAGCATGGTTTTATGCAGATACGCGGTAGTGTTAAGTCCTCTGGTGAGAGTGCAGGTGGTTCTCCTATAACTACTTAAAATGAATAAAAAAAAATGTTCTGGTTAATTAATTAACTATTGAAGTGATAACAGCCTAAATTATGGTACCGAGGGGGCTCGCGAAGCGGGTGACCAACGCTGCCGTTCTGGCCCGAGTGCTGAGTTCGAACTGCCAGAGTGACATCAGCTTCCGTCACGAGTGACGAGAACCGACGTCAAACGCCGAATGGAAAAACATGACATGAACACCATGTTATATTATGACAATGGTGAAAAATTGTATAAATTGAATGAAACACATTGATGACACCCCCATTGATTAACCAATGTATGTTAAGGTTGATGTTGTGAAGTTGACAGGGAGTGTCACCGCACAACATACCATGTTACAAGGATGGAGGCCTTTATAGGCAACCTGACTTTTTGAAAACATAATTGCTCTTTTCGAACTAAACATTAAAAACACTAAAATACTTTCTTTTGAAAAGTGTCTGTATTTCACTTCCAGTGATGCGTTTGTATTTCACTGGCTACAGTGTTGCCAGGAGGTGGCTGTCTCCTGAAGAGATGGACGAGTCCACCTGGGCAAAGGGGTGTGGGTTGCCATGCTCGATTGCGCTTAATACAATAAAACACACCCCTGACTGTAGCTGTGAATGAGGTGGCGTTGTTTGATGTGATTGGAAAAATGCTGCACACTACCAGTTACACTTTGGGATACTTAGCACTCCATCTTCGGCCTACAGGCCAGTTCGGCGTCACCTGGCGGTGTGTTACATCCTATGTCGCAGTGCGAGATGCTACGATGTAACAAACAATGGCCCATCCGCCCAACGGCTGTGGCTTTGGGGTAAACAACGTTTCGGATCGCCAACTTATTTATTAAAAGAGTTACTTCTTGTAATTAGTAAGTAGGACAGTCTCTTGAGTTACGTAATCCTTGTTGGTAAGAAGGTGCAAGTTCCGCCCTTGTCAACCTGCACTACACACTTTTAGCCTGATGTGGTTGGTGCGGCCCGGTGTAGCCTGTCCAGTTGATGTGAATGCGGCAGTCAGAGTGGGCACAAGGAGCTCATGGACGCATGGTTCACGAGAATATCTCAACATAACACAGGCATTACAAAGATGCATGTGCTTTGTGTGGACATAATTATGTTTTTGAAAATTCTGCCAAAGTGTTGTCTCATGGTGGCTAACACATGAGGATGCAAGATGTCACTGACGCATCACTATACTGTCCGAGTCCCCCAAATGACTATCAGAGATGACTTGTAATTCCCTACAATTTTCCACATCATGCTGCCAGTAATAATGCCAGTATGTCTCTCCGCAACATCGGCTGGGTGTGTCCTCTTCCCTTGGCGTCGTCGTTCTCGCATACATCAGTAATCCATTTTAATGCAGAACCGAGTTTCGTAGCTGAATATGGCACGACACCACTCGTCATCACGCCATGCCTCCCGATTATGACACCACTCCAAACGCCGCCTTTTCTGATCTGGTGTTAATGGGACAGTGAACCCGTAGTCTGACTGACGCCAATCGCCTAGACTTGGTCAATCGAAACTTTCACGAAGTGAGTGTCCTCACCTACCCACTGTTAAATCGCAATTTCCTAGACGCCTGGCAATTGCACGATACGTCCAACCCGGCCTCATGCATGCCCGAATGCGGCCCCTATAAAAATCCGCCAAGTGCTGGTAATGCTGTCTAACACGTCTAGGAAGCATACTCTTGAATTCGGTAAACTTTCCTGTGTTGACTGAATGAAGCCTTATAACACTGCCGTTATAATTGCGGGGAATTGCTAATGTGCTCTACTAACCATTCTAGGCGTTACAGATCGTTGCTACTCCAATCGTTTACCCATCTAGTGATGGTATGCACATGTGCCAAGTTATTCAAATTCAAACCATTCCTTCAGTGCGCTTCATTTTTTTTATCCGACGCAGTGTAGTTAGCACATGTCTAAGCTACCTCAGCATTGAAATTTAAGATATCTTTATTTAGAAGTACTATGTTTCCATCTAAATTAACAGACAGATCTTAAATATTCCTTAAACTCTATTCCTGTGATGCATAGCACTGAACATCTTTTCCTTGGCGTTATTAAGTGAACTCCCAGAAATTAATTTTTATAAGCCATGTAATCTTTATAACTTGTGTAAAACAGACAAAATGTTTATGAAATTAGGGCAGGGAAATATAGAGAATACCTTAATCTATTACAATGAAATGGCTGCAGAATATATTATCTCTCAATTAAAATAATACGCCACGACTTTATGCCAATAGAGTGTAATGGGAGCCACTTTCACACTAATCTAGCCTAAATTTAACTCTGAAATGATATCCATACCCGTGACTTATCCGAGATTCGAAATATTAAACTAGACAGAAAGTATAAGTCACTGCACCCTAAGAAACTAATTTGCAATATCAGTGCATACGCATATTGATAAAGCACGAACGGTTAAGTATTGTTCAATACATCCACGGTAGCATTATACATTTGTCATGAAAAAGTCAAATGCGTAATGAAGTTACGAACTCAGTATATTTCTGTATTAGCAGTCTTATAAACGATACATTTACCATATTTCCAATGGGTCAAGAACTTATATTAAGTTTAGGACGTTTACATATTTTTATACAGTATGTGAACTTTGGATACGTCCCTCTGGCGTCTTGTAACCGTATAACATATCACACTTTTCACAAATCCACTCCCACTCCCCCCCCC